>CM061921.1:302850593-302902845 GCA_031002005.1 Vandiemenella viatica | reverse complement strand
TGTGAATTTGTGGCCCCCCCATTAATTGTTTTCCTATGAGATCTGAAAGAACCCCCTTCCCTCTACTATTGAGATGTAGGCCATGCCTAGTATAACCCCACCTACCAATAGCATCTACAGGTACCAAGCCCATGTCAGAGCCTATATCAGACACATGATACTGTTCAAGTTCCAGATTCACTCACCTCACAAGAGATTTCGTCTGTGGCCGATCATAGCGTCTCAAGACCGACATCACACTGACCCGAGTGTGGCACGTTGCTTCTGGTATTTTCTCCAGGTCATCTCTGATACTATACCTATCATTCCTGCCCAACTATTTGCCACTCTTCCCAGTATCACTACATGAGCCTGATCCGTGAAATCCTTACACAAAGAGCATATATCTTCTATTACCTGAGCAAGACTAGCAGTAAGTTTGAAGGAACTCATGACATGGAAACCTGACCCTAATTTTTCCAGCACCAATGGGCCAACACCTCATCCATGACTACTACCTAGCAGCAAGACTTTCTTTTTCCCTAATCCTTGCTGCCATACTTAACTACACAGCTTTTCCTACAAGTCTGCTGCTTATTACCTACACCTGCAACTACAGATGGCTTATTCCCTAACTCTAGCAACAGGGCAAACCTATTTTGTACCCCAATAACAAAATAATCAGAAGCCCTTGTTAAAATTGCCCTTTTCCCTGTCGCCAGTTCCCAACCATCACTGTTTCCCTCCCTGTGCAGCCTATCCAACTCCTATCTAGCCTCTATCAGTTCAGCCTCAAGGGCATGAATCCTTACCCCTTGCTCCAATATCTTCCTACTTTTGAAACAATTTTTACAGAACCATGGGAGAGCCTCCTCCATTTCCGCACTTTGGACGCCACTACAAATCGCTCCCCAATAAAATCATTTCTCACACCTTAAGCAAAAAGTTCCAACCCTCAAAAATCTACGCCGATGTCCACACTTTTCACTCATGATTACAAGAAACTAACAAAAAGTACACAATGTGAGAGAAAACTTGTTGAACTTAACCTTATAAAAAAAAACCTGCTAAATTAATTCACAAGTAAGCTTTATCCAAATATACTTACGCTATATATATATAAAAAATTTAACTTGAGCCTAGCGTTCAAAAATATTAACAAAATAAACACGCAACAGACAGAAGCACTAAATCACAATTTTTTTTTTTTTTTGCACGAATAAAAACGCCCAATAACGCTCACAGTAGTAAAATGTATTAGAATTTGAGGTTCGAATTACCATTACAACAAAAACTAACTATTAACTATATTTATTTATAAATTAAATACACACATTCGTGTGGTACGTGTTTTCATGGTATTCCAGAGATATCATTCAGAAACAAGATCATTCAAGTCAGACTCTGCTTCAGTGAATTCCATCTCGTACATGCCATCTGCAGCGTACCAATGCAAGAAGGCTTTTCGGCGGAACATGCAATGCACTGTTCAGAGACGCTTAACCGCTCCTGGGTGGCAGTGGAATTTGCTACAAATGTGGCGGCCGTCTTCAAACCACTGGGAGGAATATCAAAAACTGCCGTCTTTACGTTATTTGGTATCCATTCCCAAAAATAAGCACTATTGTCGTTTTGCATATTTAACATCTGCTCATCAACTTCCTTCTTAGACATACGGCCATGGAACATAGCTGCAACCGTGAGGTAACGTCCGTGTCGTGAATCACAGGCAGCCATCATATTTCTTGCGTCAAACATTTGCTGAGCAAGCTATGCAACACTCAAGGCACAATACTGCTGAGAACCACGAGACGTGAGGGGGCGCAAAACCAGGCATGAAGAAATGAAGACGCGGGAATTGCACCATGTTGACTGCAAGCTTTTTCAGATCAGCATTGAGCCGACCTGGGAACCTGAGACACGTAGTCACTCCAGACATGGTCAGGGAAATGGTTCAGATCACCATTTGTTGGAGAGTCCATCATTAGTGTGCGGAAGCATATATCGCACAGCGCCTCATTATCTATACAGTATGCCTCATCAGTATTCTGGATCAGCTGATGTACAGAGGGGGTGACGTTTCAAGGTTCAACAACAGTGTTAGAAACCTGCAAATTATGTGAGAAATCAGTAACAGTTTAAGATTATGCATTTATGATTTTTTTTAAAAACAAAGCCGATGATTAATTTGATATGAAACAATGCCTACATTAACTGAAAAAATATCCTTTACAGATAAAACCCATAGAGAAAAATACCTAAACTAATCAAAGAATCTATACCAAAATTAATCTAATGGATTCATCGCAACAAAATTTCACAAAACTTAACCTTATAATACCATTAACAGTTACCATTTTATAGCAAGCAACTGAAAGATTAAAAATTATGCTTTAAATTAAACACCATTAGTTTGACATCTAGTTCATGTAGTACGAACTTAGCTATGGAAATATCCAATTAATAAAAAATGTGTATAGCAGAAACTTTAATCACATACCTTAGGTGAGGGTACAACAGAATAAGTGTTCATAATCCTGTCTGGATATTCCTCACGAATTTTCGAGATCAACAGTGTCCGTATGCCAAATCCAGTACCACCACCAAGCGAATGTGTCAGCTGGAAGCCTTGTAGACAATTTCAGGTCTCCGCGAACTACATCTAGCACAGAGTCCACGAGGTCTACACCGTCAGTGTAGTGGCCTCTGGCCCAGTTGTTGCCTGCACCGCCGTGGCCAAACACAAAATTGTCTGGGCGGAACAGCTGGCCAAATGAACCGGATCTAGCAGAATCCATTGTGCCAGGCTCCAGGTCAACAAGGACAGCACGGGGCACATACTTGCCCCCAGAAGCTTCATTATAGTATACATCTATTCTTTCCAGCTGTAGGTTCGAACCTCCATGGTATGTTCCAGTTTGGTCAATACCATGCTCATCAGAAATCATTTCCCAGAACTGAAACATAAAGTCCATATTATATTTTACCAGTTTCATTGGTTGCTGTGGCAAGATTCATTCTAATATCAGAAGAAAATATCAGGAATTCAAAAACTTTAAAATTTGATGCTTTCATTAAATACTAAAATTTTCTATCAAAATCCTAAATTTTCCATCTTACTGTGTGCACAAAAGTAAAATGCACCAAAGACATACGACATTTAGCTACTTAACCTACATTGGAAACCACAAATTAAATCTCAAACAAGTTGGATCCTCAGTTTATGTAGTTATTTGTGGTAACTACTCAGTAATGACACCAATGAATTAAATGATTTAGCGGTAAATTACTTTTGAAATTTCAATCGACAAATTTCATGATTAAGATCAACAAAATTAACTAATCTAATCTGAACCTATCATTAACAAAGCTATTAGATGTCACCGGCGCTGTAGGATTAAAACAAAACTTGAAATGTTCGTAAATTACTTCGTTTTAAATGTATTTCTGGCGTCCTATTTACTATGTTCAAAAAAGACGCATTAAATTCACGAATAGCAAACTTTCGGTAGTACAAGTATTGCGAAGATTTTATTTTGGACGAACCAGTATTGGTTGAAATGTCGGTATAAACAATATTTGTGGTAAAAAAATTTATTGCCATATTTCATAGTTCCGCAGAAATCTCGTATTTCTGATATTTTGTAATATATGGTATTTTTTCTGTAAAGCGAGTGAAGAATATGTAGAAATCATAAAGCAGTCGATTCGAATTTCACAAAGTTATTACTATTGCGGAAACACGGATATGAAGATTGAAACAACAAAGTGGGTCCGCTGCTGTATCACTATGATATAAATTCAATAATCCGTCTTTGAAGGTAGAAAGTTGGTTACACAGCAAGTACTAACTAGCTTACTAAAACTAACGCCTAATTTCGAACAATCGGATAATAGTAACCATTAAACTCGAGGCCACAGCGTCATAGACTCAAACATGCTCACAAGTGGAAATTTAATTGAACTGTTCGATGAGCAAAAACCACTAAACCTCTGTTTAACAATTTCCAGGTAGATACAGATACAAGTAATTCTAAATGCGTGACTTCAAGTAGTTAATGTTTTTACGTGAAACACGGAGCTTCAGACAAATGGCTGCTTCGTTATCTAGTGTAATACCCGAACTAAGTATACATGCAGATCGAATTTACACATAAAACGAAGCCAGATTGCTTATCGTAAGAAACATTCGAACCGATAAGACTTGAAGACAGCAACAGGTATAAAATGAAATTGTGCAGCCAAACGCACCAACCAATGAAACAAATAAAGCAGTCTGCAATCGCACATATACACCGAATATTCGGATTCCTTCTGTTTAACCATACCAATAGGTTCGCAAGTGTTAGACAAACAACTGTCACCATATTACAACACAAAGAGGGGAAATAAATATTAAGTAATGTACATGAAATTCTTTTATTCTACGGATTTCTACCAACCTTTACTCCAACCTGGTTTCCGCACTCACCAGCTTGGATATGAAAAATATCTCTCATTTTGAAACAGCACACAACGTTCGATACTTCGTTCGCAACTGAGAAGATAGGACCACCATGTCACAGTTATATGCCGGTACCATGCGTTCTTATTGGTCGACTGCCTATGATGCCACCTGGAGTACCACGCTTGAGTTTCAAATTCTAGGCTTCGCCATAGTTTTAGTTAGATGCAACCGCCCAAGCTTCCCTAACATTTAAAGACGAAATAAATAAATTTTTAAAAAAATCAATTGAAACAGAAAATTCAGTTTTACTTATATGCAGCTGTAGCTGATTGACTTTCAAAGAGTACTTTTATCTTATTTCTCATCTATGCGTTAAGTCCGAATATACTGAGCACATCTAGGGAAGGAGGTTCCAGTTGCTGTCAAAGGTTAATTCTATTTTACCTCTTCCCTCGCTGTAAACATCGATAAACGAATGCACGTGAAATAACTTTCATAATCCGTGAATGCGTTTTGCTAAACGTAACCGAAAACTGTTCCCCATGTCCAGTGGCGTAGCTAGGTCAACAAGGGCTCCGGTGCAAAACAAATTATTTTGGGCCCTCAAGCCAGATTAAGCAGTAGCGTATCTAGGTTCGCAAGGCCCTCAGAGCCCATTTCCCCTGAAGGCCCATGGGCCCCTCTGAGCTAGGGGCCCCCCCTCAGCTGCTTTCAGGGGGTCCCTGAGCGTGGGGACCACAGTGCACTGCACTGCACCGCTTAGCCCTATGATAGCTACGCCCCTGCCCATGTCCCTCGAAACAAGGGCAATCGTGGACGTACCATTAAACTGTGGAAACCTAATCCAGTGCTTCCACTGTTGGAACACCACAATGAGCTTAGATTTGAATATGTGCATACGTTTTCGAAATCAAAGGAACCAGTATTTTACAAGTAGTGACAAAATGTTACACCAGCCAGTGATATTCTATATATTGTAAAAGACGTATTTCACGACTTTTTTTTAATGAATCACTCAAAGGCTTTGGATATTTAACTGAACAATGATGGTAAGTTTCCTGTACCTATTTAAGTGTCATGTACCTGTAAAAGAAAAGAAGTATATGATTTAAGTTAATTTCAGCGGAGTTGATGCTCAGGTGGCAATTTTCATGTGCACCCATTTTTTCCCCATTTCTTGTAGGGCCTACCGCTTACTGTTGACCTCTGGAATTTAAACTTTAAATTCTTTCATTGTTTTTGGTAAATTATTCATCGTTTCTCTCGGTAATTAAATCCAATACCTTGTGCCTTAAACTGAATGTCAGCTTGAGCAATCCATGTTTATAACCATAAAAATTACATTTACCTGCTGTTTTATTTATCACATGATGGAACATCAAATGGAAATGAGCTGTTTAACTTGTGGAACTAATGTACTTTCGAACTGAAAAGAAAACAGAATTTTTCACGATCCCAACTAACAAAGATCAGGTATGCTCACAAGAAACCTTTGAACCAAACTGTTTTTTTTTTTTTTTTTTTTTTTTTTTGCTACATTAGGAGTTGGAAACAATTCAGCACACAACAATAGATGACATCCCTTAAAGACAAAAATACTGGACAATATTTGCATTTGTGGTAAAAATAATACTTAACAGTGATCCAACACTTATCAAGCATACTACACAAAAACTCCTTGCATCTGTATCAAACTGTAGATATGAGTGTAAGTCAAATGAAAATCTTAAATATTTTTTTTAAATATTATTTATGGTGCAGAAGTGGTACAAAGCTGTATCACTTTTCAACATAATCTCCCCCACGCTCAATGCAAGTCCTCCAGCGCTTACAAAGTGCATAAATTCCTTTAGAAAAAAATTCTTTTGGTAGTTCGCGCAACCACTCATGCACCGCGTGGCGTACCTCTTCATCAGAACGGAACTTCTTTCCTCCCATTGCTTCTTTGAGTGGTCCAAACATATGGAAATCACTTGGGGCAAGGACTGGTGAGTATGGTGGGTGAGGAAGACACTCAAAATGCAGGTCTGTAATTGTTGCAACTATTGTACGGGCAGTGTGGGGCCTTGCATTGTCATGTTGCAAAAGGACACCTGATGACAGCAATCCACGTCGCTTTGATTTGATTGCAGGCCGACGATGATTTTTTAGGAGATCTGTGTATGATGCACTGGTGATAGTGGTCCCTCTAGGCATGTAACGCTCCAAAATGATGCCTTTTTCGTCCCAAAAGAGAGTCAGCATAACCTTCCCTGCTGATGGTTCTGTTCGAAACATCTTTGGTTTTGGTGATGAGGAATGGCGCCATTCCTTGCTCCCTCTCTTTGTTTCCGGTTGGTGGAAGTGAACCCAGGTTTCATCCCCAGTAACGATTCTTGCAAGGAAGCCATCAACTTCTTATTCAAAGAGCCGAAGAAGTTCTTCACAAGCATTAACACGTCGTTCTCTCATTTCAGGAGTCAGCTGCCATGGCCCCCATCTTGCAAACACTTTGTGAAACTGGAGCACATCATGCACAATGTGGTGTGCTGAACCATGACTAATCTTTAAACATGCTACAATGTCATTCAGTGCAGTTTTCCATCACTATGGCTTCAATTGCTGCAATGTTCTGTTGAGTCACAACTTGTTGTGCTTGACCTGGACGAGGAGCATCTTCCACTGAAGTCACACCATTTGCGAACTTCCTACTCCATTTGTAGACTTGCTGCTGTGACAAACATGCATCACCGTACTGAACCTTCATACTTCGATGAATTCCAATAGGTGTCACACCTTCACTACTCAAAAACCAAATAACAGAATGCTGTTCTTCCCTGGTGCAAGTCTCGAGTGGGGCAGCCATCTTTATACTGATACTGCAACGGTATTTGTGCATCTACGCTATGCTGCCACCTACAGGCCATTCTGCACGCTGCTTGTAGCACGCTTACTAACTTACAGGATAACAGTGCGAAATTTCGATTTTTTTATTACAAATTTAAGGTTTTCCTTTGACTCACCCTCGTACTAATTCTAAGGTTTTTTTTTGTGATTAGTCTTTCGACTAGTTTGATGGAATCCTCCCTCTCCTCCTATCTTGTACAAAACCTCTTATTTACTACATACCCCTTATAACCCACGTCCTCAATTATCTGCTTCATATATTCTAATCTCTGTCTGTCTCTACAGTTCTTACCTTCGACTGTTCCCTCCACTAACAAATTAACCAATACAACATGTTTCAAAATATGACTTACCAGCCTGTCTCTTCTTTCTGTAAGCTTCTTCCACAAGCTTCTTTCCTCACCCATCATTTGCAAAACTTGTTCATTTCTTACTTTGTCTGACCACTTATTTTTCAGCATTCTTCTGTAGCACCACATTTCAAATGCTTCAATTTTCTCTCTTTCCAGTATTCCTAAAGTCCATGTCTGGCTACCATAAAGTGCTGTGCTCAACACATAGTTTTAAAAAGTTCTTTCAATATTCTATGTCAAAATTTGAAACTAAAAGATTTCTCTTTTTCATGAGGGCCCCTTTTGCAATTGCTATTCTGCTTTTAATCTCATTCCTGCTTTGGCCATTGGTAGTAATTTTGCTGCCCAAGTAACAGAATTCCCTTGCTTCTCCTATTGCAATTGATCCTATTTGATCTACTGTGATTCGTATGATTCTGCTACACTTCATCACTTTTGTCACACTTTGATATATATTCAGTCTAAAACCTTCCTTCAGTATTTTGTTCATGCCATTCAGTAAATTCTCAATATCCTCAGCCCTTTCTCCTAAAAAGGCAATGTCATCAGCAAATGGTAGAAAACTGATGATTTTTTTATCCTTGAACACTTATGCCGCATTAAAATTTTTCTTTTACATCCTTTATTGCTTCCTCTACATACAAGTTGAATACCTACAACCTTGTCTCTCACCCTTTTTAACTGATGCATGTCTCTCGTGATTCTACTTTTAGTATAGCCACTTGATTCTTATATAGTTTATAGAGTATTCTTCAATCTCGATATTTTAGACATGACTTATTTAAAATTTAGAAAATCTTGTTCCACCTAACATTATCAAAAGCTTTTTTAAATCAACAAATGCGATAAAAGTATTTTTGTTTTTCTTGATCTGCCCTTCAAGTATTAAATTTAAAGCCAGAATTGCTTCCCTTGTACTGCGATTTTTCCTAAACTCAAACTGATCTTTACCTACCATCTCTTCTGCTACCCTTTCCATTCTTCTGTATATTATTCTGGTCAGTAATTTTGAAGCATCTGATATTAGACTAATGGTGTGATAATTCTCACATTTGTTGGCTTGTGCTGTCTTCAGAATTGTGAAGATGATATTTTTATTAAAATCATTTCTCCTGATTCATATTTTGAATAATCTTTTGATTCCTTCTTCTCCTAGCGATTTACCAAGTTCTGCATGGATCTCATCAGTTCCAACTGCCTTATTTGGTTTCAAGTCATTCATAGCTTTATTAAATTCTGTCCTCAAAACAGGATCTCCTAATTCATCAATGTCGACATCACCTTCCTTTTCCATTACGCTATTGTTCAAGTTGTCCCCATCACACAGTTTCTCAATGTATTCCTTCCATCAGTTAGCTCTATGGTATGAGCTTAAAAGAGGTTTCCTATCGGCAGCTTTAATGTTCACACCTCTTTTCTTTATTTCTCAAAAATGCTGTTTGATCTTTCTATATGCAACTTCTACTTTACCTATGGGCATTTCCTTTTCTACTTCTTCACACTTTTCTTCTAGCATTTTTTTCTTTTGCTTTTTTGCATTTCCTGATGATTTGAATTCTAAATTGCCTGTATTGCTCTCTTCCTGCTTCATCCTGAGCATTTTTCTGTATTCTCCTCTGATCCATCAGCTCCAACATTTCTTCTGTGATGCAAGGATTTCAGGCAACTTGTTCCCTAAAGCCTAATGTTTCTTTACCAGCTTTCATTATTTCGCTCTTTAATGCATTCCGTTCGTCTTCGGTTGTGCTCCCTTCAGAGTTACTTCTTAGACATAAGTCTACTATTTCTTAAAATTATTATTTCATACCTGATTGTTTCAGTTTATTCACTTCCAGTCTGTTCTGCTTATACTGATTCCTTATTCACTTGAATTTCAGCCTGTACTTCATTACTATCTAATTATGGTCAGAGTCTATGTCTGCTCCTGTGTACACTTGATTCCTGAATCACTGTTTGACCATGATATAATCTAGCTGATATCTGCCTGTATCCCCTGGACGTTTCCAGATGTACATACATCCTGCTTGCATGGTTGTTAAACAGCGTATTTGTCACAACTAGCTTATATCTTTCACAAAATTCTAACAACCAATTTTCTCACTCATTTTTTTCTCCTAGTCCAAAACTTCCTATAGTATTCCCCTCTTTTCCTTCTCCCACTATTGCATTCCAATCATTTTTAGATTTTACTCCTTCTTCACATATTGCTTTAATTCTTCACTTCGGCATATATTCTCTCTATTTCCTCTTCATCTCCCTGTGACATTGGCATATACACTTGTACTAATGTGGTTGGGGTGGGATTAGTTTCTAAACTCATAAAAATAATCCTGTCACTCAACTAAACTGTTCATAACAACTCACCTGTTTCCCTACTCTCTTAGCCAATACAAAACCTACATTTACAAAATAGTAAAAAAGCATGCATATAGCTCATCTAAACAAACTGCCAGATAATAAGTTTCAAAGAGTTACCCTTCCACCTAGTGCCAATATGAAACAAATGCATCATCTGAAGGCTAGTGCTCAAAGTGCTCTTATTGTTTATTCATCCCCTATTTTTTAATTATATTTAATTTTTTCAAATAGTACTTCAGGAGTATTAGTAAAATAGTCATTGAAGAGATTTGTTACCACATCTGGGTCACTAATTACATCTTTAACGGTACTACATTTTGATGAAGTATTTTGATCTATTTTTTTAGTTTTACCTGTTTCCTTTCTTATTACATCCCACATAGCTTTGCTTTTGTTAGTGGAGTTATAAATAAATATATAAATTTGCAATTTTTTGGCTTCTTTTATAACTTTGTGTAATATATTTCAGTATATTTTATAGTTAGCATGAAATTCAGGCGCAGTGTGGTTCTGGTTATATACTTTTTGAAGCACTCTCCTTTTTTTATATGAATTTTTTTATTCCTGCTTTTATCCATGTGTTATAAGATGCACTGTTGAATTTCTCAATTAAATCTTCTAATTGGTTTTATTTTCTTTGTGGCATTGTGCTTATTTTTTCCCTTTGCATCCATACTTAATATCTGAGCCAAGTGATCACTGAAACCTGAGCTGTATACTTCAAATGAGACACTGTTTATCTTTGTTTATCAAAATTTGATCAAGGATTGTCATACTGAATTCTGTGACTCTTGTTGGATTATTTACTGTGTAACTAAAATTTCTCTGATTTGATTTTTTTTTATTTTTTTTTTTTTATTTGCCAAACCTTTGTCAATGGTCTGGCTTCTTTTACAAGTTTCCCTGGTTCTGAAATTTTAATTCCTGATTCCAATGCAGTGGCATTGATTCTATCTTTTTACTATATTTCAAATTTACAATTTTTGTGGGTTCGGAACTTACATAATCCTTAGCTAGCAAATTTAAGTGTAGTTCATTTCGTGTATGCAAATACCTATTTACATTACTTATGTCTAGTATGTGGGCATTTTGAAAATATTTACACACTTGAAATTTACAGAATCTACTTCCAAATTTACACATGATTGTTTCATTAAATCATGTCTGTGGGGAATATTTTCAGGTACTACATTAGTGTGAGTTAGGGATGGCAATGTTCCTTTCAAACCTTTAATCACATTTTCTCCTTGGTTTCTATAAACATCATTGATTTGAGACCAATTCTTGTTGTTGTAAACTTACATCTGATGGGAGAAAAGATACTTGTAAAGTATCTTCTGTTTGAATGTCTGATGAATGACACCAGAAGTCATGTGCAAGAGATAATGAAAGTAACAAAAAATAATAATTAACAGTTGCAGCTAGTTGTAGCAGCAATTTTTTTAGTTTCATGCCAATCAGCAGCTCTTTTCTTATTCAATTTCAGTGTATAATAGAGTTATATATAGTGGAAGTTACACTTGTTGCAAAGTAACAATATTATCTAGTGAGTTGAGTGCTCAACTATAACACTGATATTAAAAACTTTTTAATTTAACAATATTCACTAGCAAAAATATTAACAGCAACAGAGTAAGAAGAAATTCTGAGGGGCTATATTAATATCAAAAGGAAGATAACTAGGCGTATTGTTATTTTAAAGCATTAAGGGAAACTATACAGTGGTAAGAGAAAATAGTTTCAAAGCATAACTATTTAATCCTCATCCCATTAAGGTTTAAGCATTCCTCAGTATTATGTAAGTTGCACAACAGGACTTTTTTAAGTCATTCATAACATCCTTTATACTTTCTGAAATCCATTAAGACATGTTTATTCATATATTATCTTATTTTTGCTCCAGTGTTAAACATTGTGGAAGTAATTTCTAGTTCAATGTTAGTGCAAAAATGCTGCTAAACAATGAAAATAAGGAAGAATTGGTAAAGTAAACCCATCACTCACCACAGTTGAAGTCAGGAGAGCCAGGACAAACACACAACCATGAACAAACTTTAGAACATATGGGCATTAACCTCAATAATGATTAGAGGGGCACATATGGCAAGTGGATGGATAGGATTTCAAACATTCTTCACATGTCTTTTGTTGAAAATTGGGGTGGGAAAGTAAAAAGAAGTAAATGAGTATACATTTTATGAAGTAGTTATCAAAATACTACACTATATAAAGAAACCCCTGCAGGTTCCAGGAGCAGGGTCGGTGCTAGGGGCCACAAGTAAGCGTTCTTTGACCCTCCCCTCTTATAAAAATTTTTACTTTAAACTTTTTTGTATATGAAGTCAGAAATTTTAATGCAACAAATCAAATAATGCCTTTTCTAAGAAATTTTTTAAAGACCTGCATGAGCTCAGCGCTTGTATGCTGTGCCTCCATTCCTCAGGTCTCTCTCTCTAATATATGTTCCCAAACTGGGGGGGGGGGCAAAGACATTTTAAGGGGGGCAAGGGGTGAAAGGTAGCTTCACCAACTGTGTGGATGATACCCTAGCACTAAACCGTTGCAAGTGATGTGTCTCCTCAGCTGCCGCTTAGTATTGAAAACTGTAATTCTAACATCAAATACCTAGTCAGTTTCCTTCGAGAGGTGATTGTTAGTAGTCATTAAGCTTACTAAGCTGGGGAGGGGGAGGGAGGGGAGTGTGGAGGGAAGCATGGGATTTTTTTTTTGATGGTTGGAGGCATTGTATAAAAAACTTTGGGATTTCCTACTAGATACTATAACTTGCGTTTTTATCAATAATATTCCCGGCACCAACCTATCACTACTATACCCTCCCACAACCCTTAAAAAACGAACCTATGTCCCTTGTTAATTGATTTAATGTTGCAAGAGGTTTGAGAAAACTTATGACCTGGTAGCCTGCACCTTACTGGTCCTGCAGAAATGGGGGCTACACCACTCTCATAGATACTATCTACCAGCAGAACCTATTTTTTTCTCATTATTTACATTCTTGCCATTAATTAAAAGGCCTACTGCACCTTTCCTACTCCTATTCCTGCATCTACATGAAGCTATTCTCCTTCTGACTCTTGTTACAGGTCAAACCTATTTCTCCCCACAATCTCTGAAGTGTCTGAATTCTTCACCCTGACTACTGAATTTCCCCTATTACCCGTTACTACCTCTCATCCATCCTTTACATTCTAGCTACAAATCCTACCACTTTAGTTTTCACCTCTATAAGCTGAACCTAAAAGGCAATAATCATTTGCTGATCATTTCGCCCTTATCCATGATTTTTTCTCCCTTCTCTGAATGTTTCCAGTCTGCAAAACAAAGTGGACAAAACTGTGGGAGAGGCTCATTTAGTTCCCATTTTCCCTCTCCACTATATACTCAATTAAACCTTCTCTTACAGTCACTCTCACATAACATGATTTTATTTGACAGTCCTCTGTATAACACTAAACACATTATTTCTGACTAATAAATTCTTTTTGGACATTTTTCAACATCAATATTTCAGTGCCGACACCATTGAATACTTATTTAATTCCCAATTTAAAGGACCAAACTGCTTGTTAACACAATGTGAATCATGAAATCCTACAAGATCCTACAAGTGTGTCATGGACTAGTCGAATCGTCAGATGGACACATTGTAAGCCTAGGAAATATTTCAACTTTGTGTTATGGTACAGCAAATGCCTTGATTTCCAAGGCGTCTATGTTTAGAATTAAGTGAAAAGTATGGGCTAAACTTGTATTCTCAATGGTATTGTCAGTACATATCTTTGTATGGTAAAATGTACATTATTTTCTACCAAGTGTGGCAGGTGAGTGGTATGGCGCTGGTTTGACATTCAGTGGACGCAGTTACAAATCCCTGCCCAGCTCAGGTTTCAGTTCTCCACAGTATCTCAAAATCACAGCCGGCCACTGCCGGTATGGTTCCTTCAAAAGACCATGGCTGGTCTCTCTCTGCATTTTCTACTGGCATTAATCACCTACATGTTGATATGAGCTGCGGAAAAAAATATTCATTTTCTGAACAATTCTGGCTCGCATACAAGAATTTTCAATCCAGGTTATTGTTTAAGTGGGGCATAAACTTACAAATTTCTTACAACTATCGAAATTTTCTTTCCATATTCTGGTTTGTGATGCCAAATGGTTGAATTCCCCAATTATTTAACACAATACCTTCTGCCAAATTATTATGGATATTGTTTCAACTTCAGGAACTTATTTGATGTTATTTTTCATATCATCTGAATTATTTTTTCCTGTAAAATGTTGTTGGAGCTTTCCCAAAAGGGCTTTATTTCAACTCTTAATATTTCCAAAATTTCTTGTCAAAAATATTTGTACATAAAAAAATTAGTGGAATAGAAGAAGGTATGGAATAATTACTGACAGTATTTCAGAAGTAGGAAAATAATACAACATATTCTATTGAAACTTCTGTAATTTGGTGACCTGTATTTCTCATTTTACGAATAGCTGTACACTTGAAGAATGCTTTTCACTCTGTTGCATATCCAGGTAGTGTAAGCAGCAGCTCAGTGTCTATGGTGAACATGAATTTAGCTCCAGGATCTCGATACATGAGTGCCAGTATAATCACTTTAAACAGCCCACTTCCACCTGATGCCTGCACATCTTCTCCATACCCTAGCACATCTGTAGGCCCACCTAACAGCACCTCTGCAGTTGGGAATAAGCTGAGATTCCACCACCCTCATTTCCTACAACTATTTCCATACCTGGGATGACATCCATATTACATTTAGATTCAGAAATGCACAGTCAAATTATTAAGTATAAAATCGCTACTGAAGTTTATGCATTTATACTTGTATCTGTATCATATTTTTTATGATTTTTCTTCTACAACATTAATCCTGGACAATGTTTATTTTGAGTAGATAGCAGTTGCTTTTCATTGTCACAGTTGTTTTATGGAGAACAAGAACATCTGAAGCTCTGATATTAGAACATTTAGTTTAATTTAATTTTTTTAAATGAAGCTGAAAGAAAATGGCATCAGTGTTATATTCAAAATCTAGTCAGCCTTTTCCATTGTACTTTGAGCTGTATCTTTTTATTAAATCTTAATATTAAAAATGTTTATACATTAGTGACGAGTAAAATTGTAAAATTCATATGAGAATGTGTGTTTGTCTTATACAATATTCATATTTTCATGTTATTTTCTGTTCTTGTGATTTGTTTTAATCAGGATACCTTTCATTATTTTAGTGCAAAGGAAATGAGTTTAGCCATTCGGACATAGTTGTCAACTGAACATAGTAAACAACCTACAGAATACTTAAAATTCCATTAGTATATACAATTACAAAAATTCATGTAGTAAATAGTTTTGAATAAATATGAAAAAAGATTAACATTGTCATTCAGGTATTTTTTTATTTTTTTTACTCCACTTAAGAATTGTATAGAGAGAAGTTTATGACATACTGTAAATATCACGTTTGTCTATTCTTGCACCGAGCGTGGTGGGTGAATGTTTATCGTTCTGGTCTCGCAATCGGGAGGATGAGGGTTCGAATTCCCGTCCCCAGATTTGGGTTTTCCATGGTTTCCAGGCGAATGCCGGGATGCTTGCTTCAAAAAGGACACAGCCAAATTCCTTCCCATTCCTTGTCCCCAGTCCCACCCGCCTCTAATGACCTTAGCCCTCCACAAGGGGTAGGGGAAAAAAAAAGAGAGAGAGAGAGAGAAACTATTCTTGGTTAATGTCTTTTTTTTTATCTTCTTAAAATTTAAAAAAAAAACTTACAATTGAGTTAGTAATAAATTTTCAATTTTTTTTTTCAATTGATAATAGATATCAAGTGCACACAAGTTGAAGAAATTAGAGAGGGTGTTGGAAAAAATTTAAGAAAAATATATTCCCTTGAGTTCATGACATATTTTGCTATTTGACGGACTTCTTTATATGATGAAATACATCATTTTTTTCAGAAAAAATCCCTGCTAAAGTACAAAATTTATCAAAAGTAATTAATTTTCTGTAAAACAACTCCAAAGGAATCATTATTGATTTAATGTAATTTTTAGGAGGTTACATGACGAGGTAGACATTTGAGAGAATTTTCAAATAGGTACTTTCGAAAATAAGGGAGGAAATGGGATTTTTTTATAGGCTTCATTAAAACTCCTACAAATTGCGGATCAAAAAGAAAAATCCAATCATTTTCAGAGTCTTTAAGACCAGCTTTCATTTAATTCTTGTGAAGATTATTCAGGGAAATTTATTTATTTAATCCTCCAGTAAACCCATTATAAATGTTACCGCCTAGATGAATTTTTTAAACTTTGCATTAAAATTGTATGAGGATTAGAAACCGAGCTTGATAGGCAAACAGTTTTACTCGGGCCTTATATTCAGGAGAAGGCATGTTCAAATTCCGGTCTGGCTATGCAGGTTTTGGTTTTCCATTGTATCCCCAAATTACTTCTGGCAAATTCTGAGATGTTTCTTGCCAAAGGCCTATTCTTAATTCCTTCCTATTCCTTGCCCCCAATCCTGCCACACCTTTAAAGGCCTCAATGTTGATAAGGCATAAACCCTTAAGTAAAAAGAGAAAGGTTAGAACTAAATTTGTGTACAATTACAAATTTGTAATTTAAATGATCAGAATTTATAAGGCTGTGACAGACAAATTAGTGATTCAGTAAGGATTCTGCTTTTTATTCAGCAGACATGAAAACCTAAATGAGTGGGTAAATTCAGATGCCCACTACCCTATCAACAGTAAGAATAGTAAACTTTTCGATAGCTAGCTGGTTAAAAGTTGCTATAGCAGCAGCAACAAAACTATGAGGCCATTTCCAATTTTTCACTTGTATTCAGCATTTGTTGACCTAACATGGTTATCTTAGTATGGAGATCCAAACTAAGAATAACGTATAACACAATCGGTAAAGAACTGTCACCGAATGGGATAAAACTTTTACTGCGTTAACTATTCTTTAGAAAAAGAAAACACAGATTAAATTTAATTGCTCAGTACCATAAATAAACACGAGGAGCATTGTCATATAAGACATTAAAATTTTTGCTGGCATTTGTTTCGCCACTTACAAATTTCGTGTTACAAGACAAAACCTCTTTCCGAAGGGACGTATAATATGTTACTGCTGGTGAAGTAAATTTAATAGCTAGCTACCCGATCCGTACTCAATAACCACACGGGAATTCTTAATTGACTGCTACCATTAGAAGTAGCCACGCTTTGCCCTAAGAAATATTGCAGCGCAGCGAATATGAATGGTGAGATAAGTCATTTTTTACAAGCTAACAAGGTCCAAATAATGGGACTGGCTGACACAGAGCAGTGTATTGTAAGATCCTGCACAAATGTAACTTCGTTCCCCACATTAAGTGCTCCAAGAGCAAATGAAAAACGCCTAAATGTAGACAGCACAAACACAACGTCCCAGCAGCGGGTTGCATCATTCCTAGACTGTGGTCTTCATGGCACCACAACAGAAAAGGAACGTTAAGTATGATCTTCTGAGGCAGATCCGACATGAATGTAGGAGTCGTACATAGGCAGGAGGACCAGTTCCCTTCTCCCGTGCGTTTAAGTTCTTTTCTCTGTAAGCCGTTGTAGCTATTAATCAGTTATGTTACGGAAGCCATCGTAAAGAACTCGGTGCTTAGCTGTTGTAGATTATTGACGTTAATTAATTACTCATTTCGTAGTTTGACATGTTTTTGTCGTGTCTCCAGGGGATATATAACTTTCACCAAAGTATAATACTTCTTTTATTTCTCAGTCAAAAGATCGTTGCTGGAGTAGCAACACCTTCGATACACGTTTAATTTAGCTTATTTATCCCGCAGAAATATTCACGAAAACATACACAAACAAGGCATCCTACTTTCTCCAAAGATTTTAAGCACATTAATAATACAACAGTCCTGTTAGCACCGTTCCAAGCTAACTGGCCTGCTAGCAATCTTTGGAGCTTAAACAAGCAGTACAGAATATTCTCGACCACATTAAAGAAGCCAACAGTACCTTCTCGGGTGCTAACAATTGCACCAAAAATAAAAATCGAACTAAAACTATTAGAATATATGAAAAATTACTTACAATCCTGAATAAACATTTTTTAATCCAAATAGAAAATATTTACAGGCATTTAAACATAAAACTGACAAAATTAAACAATTCCATATATCCGAAAATCACACTTGAAACACTATGCCTTTCACAACATTCACAGCTACAGTCTTTTAACTAACACTTCAAACATTATGCTAGTCTACTTTTAGTCATATTACACTTTATGGTAAACAGTTCTGATCACTCTAAACAATATTCAGTACAAATTTACAATTAATCAATGTTTATTTTTCTCCGACACCAATATACTTAATTCATAAGATTGTAACTAGTAGGAAGCTGGCTGGATATGAGTACCGTCATGACTGTTGCTAATTGTACTGTGTTGTATATAAGAAGAGAGAGTCTGAAGCCTATGCGGCTTACTTTTCCGGAAGACACTTAAAACAGCCATGTTTAAATGCCCCATCCGACGGATTAAATAGTCTTATACCCTCACTCCTTAAGCTATGTGTAATGATTTGGGATTGAGCCCAGTACATTGATTCACAACCTGGTGATTAGGAATCGTGCACTTCCACCTCTCCTAACGTGCGGGCTGAAACAAGCTGACCTCTTAGCAGGCGCCGGATATCAAAATGGAACCGGATCGACATCAACTAGTGAGGCGGATTAAAAGAACGGAATAAGTATTATAACTTTTAACTGAAAGCATACTAAAAATTAAATTACCAATCGCTGCTATTCTGAAATATGATGTTCAATTTTGGGTAAAAATGTCAGGAAACATATTAATTTCCAAGGGAAAAATTATTGACTCCGAGTTCTGCCCATTAACTAACTCTCCAGTGTTGTTTTTAGACGGGTTTCCGCAATCACCTAGGTGAATGCTGGGATGGTCCACAACCTCCGCCTCATAAACTACACATTTCACAAAAAAAACACTTATCACACAGAACTTAGCTACACACGCTTCCCCCATAAAAACTATTAGAAAGCCGATTGTGAATGGTATTTTGGTTTTAAAATAAGCACGCCTCTGGAACATGATGTGCCGAACGACGCCCGAAAGTGGAAACGTTCAAAAGATGATGATAAATTCTGCCCATGAACTGGCATCAATGATACCATAGAAAATATTATTATTTTATTTGCGTTTCTAGAGAATAGAGAAGTGATTTCGGATCGGTGAGTGAAGAATAATGTGATGTAACACTTGGACCCTCACAAATAGTGGCATCATCCACGTTATATCCTCAGACCTAAATTCTGTAGGAAAGAGAGAGGTCTTGCTCATATGAATGCAAAAAGCTTTTCCCCGCGTCCTGACTAAAGCGCTGCTCCAAGTTTAGTTCGAGACCGGGAATTCTACAGAGCTTGGTTTAATGGCGTCTAGTGGAAGCTCGCTCGTCGGAAACGCTGGATAACGGGCAGATGCAGAACACTGGTGTCGTTTGTTTCAGCTAGTTTGTAGACCCGTACCGTAAAAGTGTTTTGTTAGCTGAGGGATGTACATCGACTTTCATTTTGAAGATAAATGGCATTGGGAGAGATAGGGCCAATTTTCTTCTTTCACCTAGTCAATCACTTGATTCCAATGTGTTAACATGAGCCGAATTTTGTTGTTAAAATAAGGGAAGCAATTTGATCGGACAGCGGAATCAAGCAACGCCCCTGATTTCAACCTGGAAGATGACACATCGAGACACGAGGCGTCGAGCAAAGCAGTCTGGTGGCTCCACCGCCAGCTGTTAGCGACACAGTTAGAGGTCCCGCTGAAAACTTGACGACGAAGACTTGCGGCTGTGATTATGGATCGAGATCCTCCATTCCAGCTAGATATTTGTGGGATTGACGTTAACCCTGCTGGATCTCCCAGGATCCATCATAGGTTTTCCAAGGGTCTGCAAATTAGATAATAAACATCTATTTAATGAATTAAAATAAACTTTAATATTAAATAATAGAAATTAACTGTTAATAATACTTTAACTAGCAAAATTACATTTATTTTAAAATGTCTAGCCTATTTCTAACTATAAATATAAATTAATCACTCACGTATTATACCATATTAACTTTGCGCTTTTACGTTTTTATTTCTGAATCTAATTCCAGTATGTAAGTAAATATTCAAATATGGCAACTATTCAGGCTTTAGTCACGTTACATGCCTTACAGAAAAACTGCTTCTTACACAGTTACACGGCATCATCCAACAGCCTGGAGACCAGATAGTATGGACTTCCCAACGTAGTTCTTAGCCGGCCTCGGTAGCGTAGGGGCTAGAGTGTTAGCTAGCTCCACGTGCCGAAGGTCGCCGGTTCGAATCCGACCGCGGGCATGGATGTTAAGTGTTGTGTGTCTGTGTGAATGTCCTGTCCGTCCTGTGGTGTCCATAACACTGGATGACTAATTGTTCACTGGAAGCTAAAATATGATCACATTGAGCTGGCTGAATGGCCTTAGCCGCCGAAAGCCAATTAAAAAAAAAAAAAAAAAAAAAAAAAACGTAGTTCTTAAAGAACTGCGTACATAGCCAGAAGCCAAGCAAGGTGCGGCGTGACAAGTAACAAGAATAACCGAATATGCATTGCTTTATAACTCCCAAAGAAGAAGACATTATACTCCATTGATACAAGTAATTACGTATATTCCATTTATGCAAATAACTTTTCATTCATATCACTGATTTTTAATACTGAATAATTTAAAAAATTGATATATAGATTAATTAAAAATTTTAGAATTTTTGTGCAATAATTTCATAACTGTAGGGGTATTATACTACAACCTTAGGAAATAGTCAGAAAATTGTAACAATTAGAAAACAATTAATTTAAGTTACAGTAATGAATACAACAAAATCAAATGGGAGTACTTATAAGTACCTAAAAGGGGATTTATGTACTTATGATACTGGACGGACGACTAAAACACACATTTCTTAAAGCGAATCAAATGGAAGAGTAAATGCAAGCGGAGCAAAGCAATCGATCGAGCCCGAGCAGGACAGGAAATTGACGGCGGAGTGGCAAGGTAGTGCAGACTGGCATATGTCTTCACACCATTTTACGAATTGCACATCTGCGGGATCCGTCAGACTGTCAAATGATGCGGTATTCGGCTTTGCTGGATTCCAATCCTTAAATGTGACAGGACGCCAAAGCTAACGACTTTATTAAGACGGGGCCACATACTGGGTGGCAATAGGTGGGACAGTAGGGTAATGATGCTGAATTTAAAGTTATATACGTTTTTAGTCAGGTAGCATAATCTTCTTCAAAGACGTTTCTTTCAGCCTGTACACACTTATTCCAGCTGTTCAGCCAATGCTGGTAATATGTTTGGAATTCTTCTTTCAAAATGGAGTATAAGACTCTTTTTGTAGTTCCTTTGGTCTCCTGTTTTATTTGAAAATGGATCTCCTTTACCACCAACTTTCGGAAATATAAAAAATTCACACTGCTGATTAATACTGGATTCCAGTTGTTCCAACCAATTTACTCTTAAATTTCCCCGTTCGTCTCCCTGTTGCTCTGTAAGGTTTTTGATCATCAGTTTCAAATAAATTCTCATTCTCACATTTTTAGTTATTATTTGGAAGCAATATAAAAAAAAGACTGAAGTCGCGCCACCCTGTTTGGAAAACTGCTGTAAGTCTAACATCCAACTCATTCAATCATACAGGTAGTTGGATAGCGGAATAAGCATCGTAAGCATCACAAGGCAGCTTACGAGTAAGTAATCCTTGCTCAAAACGTCCATGATTCAACCTGCTGCGATCTATTTGGATTATATTAAATATTATTAGATGTGGCAAGGGTAGAACTGCTGCTATTCTCCACACTTGGGGCTGGGCAGATTCACCGTACTGCAACTGCACCGAGATCCCATAAACCGTGTTGCACATTGTGCAGGATTGCCCACTCCGTGCCTTCCCCGGAATTTAAACTCCACAACGCTGGATTGAGCGTCTTGATGTCACGTTGTAGGTTATGGCTGGCGATCCTGTATAATTGAAATTTGAGTTTCATTTTAATTCTTTCCATAAGTGCCATACAGCATCAAACGCTAAATAAAATTTAAAAAAAATGTTATTTGGCGAACAGTTTCCGAATTAATGTTTAGTCCTTCTTCAATCATTTTCAATGATAATATTGCATTGTATCGTAAAATAAATAACATTTTGAAGTTTATAGTATGTTTTCTTTGCATTATCACCGTTTTTAACACGAAAAGAAATTTATAGGGATGATCAAGGTAAAAAATAGTCTGTTTATGACAGCTGCAAGATTTTCACGTCACGCCAAAAAAAAAAAGTTTCATTACTTTATTGTCGCACCACCTATAATTTTATTACTTACCACAATGCTGTAAAAAGCAGTTATTCTTCTCGTATTAACTCCTAGGTAAGATATTTTCAAAACTTTTGCTAAGATTATTTACATGTTATGTTTTTACGTAAATTATAAAGAACCCTAAATAAATGTGAGTTTTAGTTCTTTCGTATTTCAACAAATTCTGCTTCTCATTATTCAACTATAATTATGATACTAATCAATACTTTCACATTTCAGATGCCACAAATATAAGTAATAAGTGAATAATTACGAACAACTATCAATAAAAAAAGGTGCTATTATATTAATTAGATCTTTTATAAATCCGTTTTCTCACAGCAGATTAGTTGCATCTGCAACAGTTATTATAAATATACATATGTATTAAAAATTTGATGGAAGAAACCCACATTATTTTTCTGTAAGACGTCCTATTTGCTGATGATTCCATATCAATTACAAATATGTTATCGTATGAGTAGCTAAAAGTATTTACCCCTTCCATGTATCAATGAGGAAGCAACAAGGTGTGTTTTGAAATTACGGCGAAATTAAACAACCATCTCAGAAAATAAACTTCCCTTTCTACAGATTCCCCGATTTTTCGAATGTTAATATCTGAATTCCTCTTTAATTTATAAGATCGTTGAGGTTTTGCAATTTTAAAGAAATCGTATTTAACTCACATATACCGAGATAATAATGAAGAGAAATTTGCAGAATTAATATAGGCTAAAATAGAAAAATGTATCGCAGTAATGACTCCAACTTAATAATAGTGATCGAGATGGGCGAGCGCATTCCCAGCCATCCAGATTTAGATCTTCCATGGTTTCCTTAAATCACTCCAGGTGGTTGCAGGGATGATTCCTCAAAAAGGCCATCTCACCTTCCGACGACTTAACATAAGGGGGCGTGTCTTTATGCTTTCGTTGAATCCCACTGCTTCCCGCCTTTCTGGAATAAATCTTACTATTCTAATGACACTGGAACCGTCTGATTAGCAAGTCATGAGCATTACAGCAGTTTATCAGGAAAACATTCCATATCTTCACTGAATGGTTTTGTACTACCGCCTCGTAAAACTTGACGACTAAGAGCGACACTTTTATTTATGACAGTGCCAATTGTTCATTCCAGGCATGATATACACGCGAAACAACATTTTCGTAGCGAACAAGTTCCCAGTGACACAATAAAGCAGGAACAGTAAAAACTTTCACCACTTGTTTGTACACACGAATGCGGATGCCAGAAATCGCCGACTGCAATTTTGTCACGTTAAGTATTTAATATATTCGTGACATTACTTCTACGAGCGAGGAAATAAATGTTACATTGCAAGCAGAATCGAGTGTGTAAAAACATATAGCGATGAATGTGAAACACAATTCCCATCATTGATGAAGAAACTGAAGAATGCTTTCCTAGCTTTTTGATTAAGCGACTCTCATGTGTTGCATTCTGCAGTCAGGCTGGTCATACAATTTTTAAACAGTAGATTAAATCTTCGTGGTTAGCTTTAATAATACCTTGTGGATGAATGTAAATCCTCAGGCTGAAATAATAAAGCAAAGTGTTCCATGCAAATTCCTAGCAAACGTAACATCTTTTTGCATAAAAGTTAGATGGTGCTCCTTTATGTGCTGTTTATTATGCAAAATACACATAAAAACTGTAAAATCTTCTCATTTTCTTGCAATTTTCACCAATCAGATATCCTCAACGCATTTAATTTTTCTAGCATTATTCACATATTACGGATAAAACAAATTCGGCGATCGCTACCATACTGGACACGCCGAGATTCTACGGACCCAGTTCCAAACCTGTAACCTGGCTTTTCTGTAGTCGTGATTAATGTTTTTAGGTGGTTCTCCGTAACCATACAGGTGAATGCTGGATGTTCCCCAATTCCTGTTTCACAAACTTCATATTTCGCAAACAAATTAACAGTTAACATACAGATCACAGTTTACATTGTTCACACGAACGACACTTTTTTCTAGTGCAGGATCGGCTTTTTCAAAATGCGACGTGTTGGGATTTGGTCGATTTGTCGCTTGGCCTGACGCTTCCAGGGGAGAAAAGTTGTGATGCCATCTGCCTGCAAAACATGTAACTATGTTCTGTGTGTGATAAGTGTATTTTTGTTTGTGAAATGTATAGTTTATGAGGCGGAGCTTAGGGACCATCATAGCATTCGCCTTGACAATTGCGGGAAAACGCATATAACAGCAATCAGGACGACCGGTATGCGGTACCAGGACTCGTTGTACCTCTCCGATCCAGTGTATAGCCATATTGGCAGGTAGATGCCGACACTTGCCTTCCCTGTTAAAACGACATCTTCATTTTTTAAATTTTTTTTTTTTGTGTTTTATTGCCTCAACGGCTGTGTATGAAGCCCCACTACCTTCGGTAGCTTTACTTCTAGGATTCGGGTTGTTTTGTTTTGGGACACTTTATTTGTTCACTTTCAGGGGAAAACCATGGCTGTGATCATCGGAGATATTCTTAGTGGTGATAAACCCCTGCATTGTTCATGTGCTCTTAGTCTGTTTTGTGACATCCTCAAAACAAGAGCCGGAGGTGATGGATTACACCGGGCCTCCGGCAGGCTCATAGGACACGAGGAGCATCGCCATGTTCCTCCAATACACGAGTCAGTGCATGTTTTTTATTCCCCTTGCATCACGGACTTTATCCTTAGACACATTACATTATGTCTTCGTGGTACGGCTTGATTGACTAACTATGCTTTCTTGGGTGAAGATAAACAAATCAGGAATTACATGAGAAATTTTTGATAATTAATGTATCTTCAAAACCACCCAGTTGGTTGAATGACTAAAAACTACTTAAAAAAAAAAAAAAAAACATACACTCCTGGAAATTGAAATAAGAACACATTGACGCCGGTGTATAAGACCCACCATACTTGCTCCGGACACTACGAGAGGGCTGTTCAAGCAAAGATCAAACGCACGGCACAGCGGACACACCAGGAACAGCAGTGTTGGCCGTCGAAGGGCGCTAGCTGCGCAGCGGTTGTGCACCGCCGCAGTCAGTGTCAGCCAGTTTGCCGTGGCATACGGAGCTCCATATCAGTCTTTAACACTGGTAGCATGCCGCGACAGCGTGTACGTGAACCGTATGTGCAGTTGACGGACTTTGAACGAGGGCGTATAGTGGGCATGCGGGAGGCCGGGTGGACGTACCGCCGAATTGCTCAACATGTGGGGCGCGAGGTCTCCACAGTACATCGATGTTGTCGCCAGTGGTCGGCAGAAGGTGCACGTGCCCGTCGACCTGGGTCCGGACAGCAGCGACGCACGGACGCACGCCAAGACCGTCGCATCCTACGCAGTGCCGTAGGGGACCGCACCGCCACTTCCCGACAAATTAGAGACACTGTTGCTCCTGGGGTATCAGAGAGGACCATTCGCAACCGTCTCCATGAAGCTGGGCTACGGTCCCGCGCACCGTTAGGTCGTCTTCCGCTCACGCCCCAACATCGTGCAGCCCGCCTCCAGTGGTGTCGCGACAGGCGTGTATGGAGGGACGAATGGAGACGTGTCGTCTTCAGTGATGAGAGTCGCTTCTGCCTTGGTGCCAATGATGGTCGTATGCGTGTTTGGCGCCGTGCAGGTGAGCGCCACAATCAGGACTGCATACGACCGAGGCACACAGGGCCAACACCCGGCATCATGGTGTGGGGAGCGATCTCCTACACTGGCCATACACCTCTGGTGATCGTCGTGGGGACACTGAACAGTGCACGGTACATTCAAACCGTCATCGAACCCATCGTTCTACCATTCCTAGACCGGCAAGGGAACATGCTGTTCCAACAGGACAATGCACGTCCAAATGTATCCCGTGCCACCCAACGTGCTCTAGAAGGTGTAAGTCAACTACCCTGGCCAGCGAGATCTCCGGATCTGTCCCCCATTGAGCATGTTTGGGACTGGATGAAACGTCGTCTCACGCGGTCTGCACGTCCAGCACGAACGCTGGTCCAGCTGAGGCGCCAGGTGGAAATGGCTTGGCATGCCGTTCCACAGGACTACATCCAGCACCTCTACGATCGTCTCCATGGGAGAATTGCAGCCTGCATTGCTGCGAAAGGAGGATATACACGGTACTACTGCCGACATTGTGCATGCTCTGTTGCCTGTGTCTATGTGCCTATGGTTCTGTCTGTGTGATCATGTGTTGTATCTGACCCCAGGAATGTGTATATAAAGTTTCCCATTCCTGGGACAATGAATTCACGGTGTTCTTATTTCAATTTCCAGGAGTGTATTTGTGTTTATAATCTTCTTTGTTTGAGTCTGTGTAATGCCCAAGAGTCTTGGTCATGCAACTTTCCACGAAAAACAAACCTAAGAGCCTGTACGTGGCATTGCCGATAAACCTAGAATAGGCATGTTTTGATTAAGTTACACTTGATGCATGATGAGCCGTTGCTGAATATATTAATATGTTGTGTTTCAGACGCAAGAATTCAGCAGTTCGGTTTAAGTTGAAAATTAACTAGAGACATGCTACCGGATAGGCAAAGAATGACACAAAATTACCTTCATGTTTTCAAACAGACTATAAATCCGCGGATCTTAATCCCCTGTGTGATCAGTAACCCGTCGAGCAGAAGTGGATTTCTGGCAGCGGAATAATTTCAACCCAGTCACAAGAGGTTGAATTCTTGACTCCCGTTAACATACATCGAGAAAAATTCTAATTAGATAAAAATAAAATAAAAAATTAAAATCTGGGACGTTTGTGGAGGATTATATCAGTCTAACAAACTGTTCGGGATGAACCTAGCACCTACGATTCTACTTCAAGAAAAGAAATTACTGCGAACGAAAGTGGCAATGGCTGTATTACGAAACTATACACAATCTGCTGCGAGTGATTTCTCGAAAGTTTTGGTATATTCACGAGTTTCGTTCTCAAATCTTGTCGCTTTCTAACTATGGTAGATGGGATTATGAATAATGTAGATCAAATTTACAAAAAATCCGTAGTTTTTATTACACTGCTGTCTGAACATATGTGTGTGTGTCTTTGTAATACCACAGCGATCATGGCTCTGAGGTGTCTGTAAGACCCGCAGGCTGCTAAACTAAATGTTACAGAATGTCTGCTGTGCAAGGCGGCGACACTTTCCAATAGAATTAAGTGGATATTGGAGGCCTCTGTTAGACGGCTAATCTGAAAGATACAATGGATTTGGTGTAATAACGTTAAACATTCCATTGCAATTTAGAAACATTAAGTACGATCAAATTGGAAGTGATTGTTGCAATCCATCAACGCATCGGGTAGGCTTTACGTTAATGTTGTTAATCTCCCTGGTTTTTTTTTTTTTTTTTTTTTTTTTTTTTTTTTTTTTTTTTTTTTTTTTTTTAATTGTATTTATAATGTGGAAAGTGGGGTCCGTTTCAGTTTGACCTAGACAATTTGATAAACAACATGTACACTTTATTCAAAATGAGCGGTTACATCGTGACACTTTCCAGGTTTCAGCTAACTGCTACATAAGTGTACCGATGCTGGTGTTATGAACTGTCCGCGAATATTTTTGAACACTCAGTGTTAGGTACTGTGATTTACACTTCTCTGTCAAATCCATTTCCTAGGTGCTTAACATGCTTAAGTAAAGGACATGTCTGTACATATTTTTCTTAGTTAATCAACACTGACAAGAAAGCATTGTTGCTTACGTTAGTCATTACTTTCTTACCAGTATCGAAGAAACCACATAACGTTGGATAAATGTACATAAATGAGTCAACACCGGAATCTTATTAATCAAGAGGAGAAGTCGTAAATGCAGACCATCTGTGACCAGAACAAAAAGGCTACGCTGTTCATGCTCAGTACCCAATAAATAAGTTTTCGTTCTTTTTTTTCTTTTCTTTTATTGCTTCACGCTTCGCCATCAGAGGAAGGAGAGGAGAGGGGACAGTCATCTAGAAGGAATTCAGAAGTGGGCCTGGGGTGATTTCGGGATACCATGGAAAACCAAAATCTGGATGGTCGGATCAGAATTTGGACATGAGCTGTCCCTCTCGGTGTATTATTACAGTTCACGTACTTGATTAGATTTCCAATAGTAGCAGATATTTCCTTTATTATATACTACTGCTCTGGAGAAATGTCTGCACTCGAGAAGTTAGCGCAGTCTCAGTTTCTATAATCATTAGTGTAACCATGCCACTACACTGACGAGTCAAATTATTATCTTCCTCATTATAAACGTCATCTGTGTTAGTATTCTGCTAGTTTACTTCTTATTGAGACCATATTCCCCAAAAGAGAATTCCTGCTCGTGTTTCGATTTGATCTAACTAAGAATGAAAACAGTAAAGTCGCTCCAGCCATCTCTTTGAGCTCTCTAATCTGCCTACCTTATTTAGATTTCGTAATTTTCTTTCGGTTTACTCTCTTCCTAAACAGTGTACACCCAGCCATCTGCCTGAGAATTATCCTTCCTGCGAAATATTATATGAAGGATAAACCATCACAATATCTTTTGTTAAGTGTTGTATTTCCTGGTTCCTGCAACATTTTGCCGTTCCCTTGTTCGTTGGCTATGTTAGTGCCTGCTGATTCCTAGACTTGGTACCAGTGACTGCTTTTGAATGGGCTCTGAGTCGCACCATCACATGGGCTGGTTAGTTAACTTACTGCTTTCTTCAAATTTTTCTGTGTATTTATGATGATTTGGGAGGTTGGGGGCTGTAGAGAATCATTAAAGAAGACTGAACTGAAAATTTGCTGTTGAATTATTCGCGTCAGCCGTGATCGCTTATGTAAGTTATTATTACATAAGCTTACAATTTTTCTATCAAATAGATAATTACAGGGAACAGATCTTCCTGACGAGGGTATCCATTTGTAAAGGACTTTCTGTAGTGGAACCTTGGGGAATGACTTACACCTTTGCCTTCCCTGGTTACTTCTCAGCCAGTGAGGAAACATACATATCACCATTTATCTGTTTGGAGTATATGACATTCTGTCATTATTTTCTGCCTACGTAAACCACTTAAATCAATTAAACTATTTTAGATTCTTTTAGCAGCATTCCTATAAGCCTACGAAATATCACAAGATATTTCACATTATCCTGTGTGAGCTATCAATTGTATAGTAGAATCCTGTCATTTAATCAATAAATTTAACAACTTATAATTATTTGCTGTGAGAAAATGCGTTCTTCTGTAGGCGGAGATGATTACCTACTCTTGAAGAGCTGAGTGGTAGAAAATCAAAATGGCTAATTGGCAGAGTATTTAATTAACACCACTTTAATACCTCATAGGTAGAAACTATGTTCTGTATGATAAGTTTTTGTATGTTTTAGCATTGCTTAATTTCTGCCGTGCAAGGTATAGATCGTTTCAGCATTTGCCTGGCCGGTATGTCGGTCTCTATGCCTGCTGTACCTCCTCCAGTATGACAGTTTTTACACGCGTTAATCAAATCACTTAACTAGTGATTTATTGTGTAAGTTTTCAACATTGTATGATGATTCGTATCACCATTCACCGTTTGTCGTCGTAAAATTAATATTATTTTCGAGTTCACCATAGGCTTTAGACAATCATGTTTTGTTAGATTTAATATTTACTCTGGGTGAAGTAATTCATCAATACTGTTTTTGTAGAAGAGGAAACTGGTCAAAATGATTAACTTCAAACTTCGGAAAATCTAAATAAATTAACAAATAATTTTTTGTGAACTTCAGAATCGACAAAACAAAAACAAGAAAGTGAACAATGACAATTTAGGGCATATAGTCTAAATCTGGAAGTATGGCTTATTTTAAGAAGGCAAGCCACATTACGAATACCAGCTACACTAATTTAATATAAAATATAATAATAAAAGAATGGATAACTGTCGTTTGAACAAGCAGTATGCTACATACCATTTTGTAATGTTATGTGCATAACACGTATTCAGATAATTAAATAAATAAATAGAAATTTTATGAGAGTGTTTGAAAATAACTGTAGGCTTATTATTATGCACATTGAACTAAGGCGCCACCATATAGGACTTTTTGAGAAGTGACAGTCAAGAGCTTATATTGTCTTATAGCCCGTGCTGATGAAATTTCATGCGGTTTCCGGCGACACACGGTAGCAAATTTGTTAATTGATGGCTTTTGTCCTAAGAACAATATTGTAAATAAATTATCCCAGCTCTTCGATTTACAGTTACAATTACGCATTTGCAAACGCATCTATAACATTGAATATATTCTGTTTCATTTTTTAATGCTGAATAAATATATATTTGTCCATATTTATTCTTAATAAGTAAAATATAATGGTATTCGACACATAAAAATGTAAAATCACTTAAAAACATAAATAAGGTAAGCATTGTGGTTAGGGTAAAAACAAAAATGGAATTTTTCCTTTATTTAACAAAATATTGTTCTACAATGAACTTCAAAAACTTAATACAAACTGGTGCTTCAAAACATTTTTAACAAAAATGTTTATTAACAAGTATTCAAAAAATAATTATCTCTCTCTCTATCTCTCTCTCTCTATCTCTCTCTCTCTCTCTTTGTGCACGTATGTGTGCACTCTGCAGAAGCATACTTTCACAATTCAAAATCGTTCTCACCTACTCATACTTGCACATCTCATTGTGATCTCAGGAATATACAACATAAACAGCATAACAGTCACAAGAAATTGCTTTGCCTCTGATTGTTTCATTTAGTTTGTTTCCTAAGCAAAATCTAGTGAAACATCTTTGAACATTTCACAATTTCTCTGACCATTGCCTACTTTGCGGTTCCGAATTTTTTTAAATTCTGTAAGCTGAATTTTTTTTTTTTTTTTTTTTTTTTTTTTTTTAATGTAGCAATCTAAATTGAAAAATCTTATATATTTAATATGTAATGAATATAAATAAAATAAAGCTCTGGGGAAATTTTCTTTAAAAAAGATTGTTTAAATCTGAATTGACTGGGAAACAAAATGATGTCTGCTACAGTCTGAGTGATATGTATGCGGGAGTTGTAGAACAAGCAATGTCTCGCCAGCTGTGGCGTGTTAAGAGCCTGTCATTCTACAAAGATGTTCATCAGTTCTAGCTAATATTTTTAAAATCTTTCCTTATGTAAGTAATTTGTAATGAATGATCCCCTTCAGAATCCAAAAAAATCCGAAAATATCTTTCACACTGAAACTAAATTGCCTCGCTCTTTACACTTTCACGATTAAACTGGAACCCAAAAGGCTGTTCACAATACTTCATGTGCCTCAATTAGGGATTTTTTGCAATGTCATGTTAGGTTCTACACAAACGAGCCACCGAACATGGTGGATGAGAACGCGGATTGGATTTCTGATCCGGCTATCCAGATTTCGGTTTTAAGTGGTTTCTCGAAATCATTCCAGGTTGTGGAGTAACCAAGCTTGGATGAGTGAGGGATTATATGCAAATTAAAGGAAATTATGCGGGACGCCTAACTTGTGAGGTATGTGGACACAAACGAACGTACCTTTTCGGCAAAAGAACTCAAAAGCCTTGGACCAAGAGACGTGTGAACAGGCACGTCACGTCCAGCGATTACAACAGGTGATGCTTTTAACGTAGGCTTTAATGGGAAGCAACAAACTTGGCTCTAGGAATTTCAGGCAGGGAACGTAACAAAGACTGCTTCGGATTCATAAAATAGGAACCCCAAATTTAGAAAAATATACAATTCCAAAAAAAACTATTTTCAAATTCCACAATGAGTGAAAAGAATCGTGTGCCTTAGATTTGGGTAACCACCTAGGTTGCTTTAACAACAGGTTTATATACAATGCTATACAATGCTTCTCTGTTCCCATGGCCTATCGCATACTAGCTGATGTTTGATCGAGTCGTTCATTGGTCGATCAGGTCCTTCTCCGTGGACTAAACAAAATTGGAGGTGGCATGGAGGAACGACGCAACGACGAGATTAGTGGTTCTACTGTAGACACTTCAAGCTGGCTTGGACGTCGCAGCAGAGGTGCTGGCCGTGACGAAGCGATGACAACAAGTCCTTCCTGGAACTACAAGACGTCACGTTAGCTGACCCAACTGACAACTACCGTGCGGTAGTACACGCCGTAGAAAAAAAAAACCTGTTCAAAAGGGCCGTCACACAGACTTTGACTGGCAATGATGCCAAATGTAGCTCTTGCTCTACCATCCTTTTAATCCAGAACTAACCAAGAATTAATTTTCGTTTAATGTCAAACGGTCATTTTATTTGTTGAAATTAAAGTAAATAAAGCCCTGAGTTATTTTTGTAAATTACATTGAATGAGAGTTTTCATTGTGTTATTCCCAAAACAATTATCCTATCATATCAATTTTGAGTACATTAAGCAAGAACTCCATGAATAACATCAATAACCTACAAAGAAATCGAATTTTTAACCGTTTCAAGTTGAATATCAAGAAGTTTCCTTCGAAAATGCTGTGATTAAATTACTTCCCCTTCCTTGCAACCTCTCATCTCACGATTCTAAATTACTCAACGTCGATGATCCGTAAAGCCCTAGATAAAAAAAAATATACACACAAACGAGATGCTCCCTCACTCCATTCTGACATGATGAATCACCCGATACAACGAATGTGTGCTCTCACGGACAACGTAAAGGCTGTAAAAAATAGAAATATAATTTATATGACTTGTCACTACAGAACATGAGGATGCAACATAAAAAACATAGAAACTGACCTTCTTGGACGTACCCTTGTGATGGTATTGATATTTAACCCAGTCTAATGTTATTTACACTTGTAAATGTCTCCTCCTTTTTCCGCCTCTTATGAAGTGACATAATGACAATCGTCATGTGTCTACTGCACTTCCTTGAAGACATCGTTAGTGACAGATACCCGTTCGTCACAACCATCAGGTAACATTCCTACGGTTTGATTAGATAACATGTCATAGATATTACTCTACAGCAACAATAAATATTGATTGATCACACGAAAGATTGTAATAGAACCTCAAATTTCTTGCAGTTCGTTTATCACCCGAGGCCACTGCCATAACAATCTTGCTGTAGCTTAGTTCAAGAACATAAAGCTACGGTAGGCGAGGAAACATTAGTTGCAAATACAAAATGATTGAAGTAACAATGTGCTCACAGTATTTAACAATGCAGTGGTATTCGATACTAAATGCTGTCTTGTAGTCGTTTTTAGTATGAGAGTACAATTGTACGCAGTCAAGTAACGTGCCATGTGCACTCCATGTTGCAAAACCCCCAGTCGACGAAGTGAAACGTAACCAGTAGCTCACAACAGGATTATGGAATCAACGCAGTCCATATTTTCGGTTTTGTAATACCAAAAGTGAACCGTTCATCACAGCTGAGTTCTATCAATCACAGCAAAATTGTCCAGCTATTATTGCTCCTTCATCGACGCCTGCTCCTTAAACGCATAAACCAATGCGTAGGGTACAATCACATAACATGCCTCAGCGTTGTGGTCCGTATTTGATCGCACCAGGATACCTGACAAACATATGGACAGTTGAGCTAGATCAATGGAAGTAGTTAGTTAGCAGCTTTGTTGCTTTCAAGGAGTGAGCTGAGACATTCAAACTGCCTCCGCCTCGCACCAGGCCTTGCGAGATCAGATATGCTTCGTGGCAGCGGTGACACAGAGGACGGCGAGGATGAGAGCGGAGACGGGTGACGCGTGAGACGAGGTCGCCGCCGCCTGGACGCGCGCTGTGCACTGAGAGAGCGGCTGTGCCTGTGGACGGTCTCCGCAGCCCACCCCCTGCAGCATCAGCTGTGGACGGCCGTCCTCGTCGAGTCGCAGGCTGGCGGCGCTGGGCTCGGGCACGCAGCCGCCCGCGCCCCACACAGCCGCGGAGTCTCTGCGCAGTCGCAGCTCCCAGCCACTGTCTTCAGCCCACCACCGGCCATCCAGCTCAGCGCGCCAGGCGCCGCCACACCGCGTCTCCAGCTACAACACATCACGCAATTGCTACCAACATGTTTGTATAATGGACTATTCATTTATTTCATATGGCACAAAGAAACAAAGTACTTATACATAAAATTAAATGCCTAATTAGATAGAACAAGACAATAATGACTCAATTAATCTCTTACAAGACAATTTGAGCTGGCAGAGTGTAATTCTTAAGATTTATAACACGATACACTTTGCTGGATAAAATGAAAACTGAAAATATTCACAGAGAATTTACGCTATTCCAGCTGACTAAAAAATTCGAGGAACATAAAACCAATTGGCAAAAATATATTTGTAGTGTGGAGAATGTGTTTATTTCATATGGCATAATGAAACAAAGACACTAATTACACAGGGTTATTAAAAAAAAGGAGCAGATTTTGCACTTTTATCTCTCACACTTAATGAAGTATACAAATACGTGCCACTCATCACTAGACAGAGGATGGTTCAAAGTTTTTCTCTATACATTCAACATCATTATTTGTTGTGTGACAGATATCAAAACAGTAGTCCATTCCTTGCTTTAACCTTGCCTTGCCTTGCATTGACTCGTCCCTAGTTATCGAATTCCCAGATGAAACAATTCGACTTCACAGCTGTTGAGGAGTAGCGGTATACATCATCTTTTACGTACACCCGCCAATAAAAATCACAGACCGAGTGTGGTGGGTGAACGGTTAACGTCCTGGCCTTGCATTCGGGAGGGCGCGGGTTCAAATCTCCGTCCTGGCATCCAGATTTGGGTTTTCCATGGTTTCCCCAAATCATTCCAGGCGAATGCCGGGATGCTTCCTTCAAAAAGGCCATGGCCGAATTGCTTCCCGTTCCTCGTTCCCAGACGCTTCCCGCCTCTGATGACCTTAGCCGTCGACGAAGCGGAAAGCAATAAGTAAAAAAAAAAAAAAATCACAGGTCTCCTGAGATGGAAGGCCACAGACGATGAACAAGTTCCTCTTCTAATCCATTGTTCTGGAATTGTTTCATTCAGATAGTTTCATACTGCACGGTGAAAGTGGGGAAGAGCAGCGTCTTGCACAAAAATAAAATTATTCCCTTCTTCTTGAAGTTGGGGAAACAACCAATTCTGCAGCATCTCCAGATAGGAAATTCCAGTTACAGTTTTATCCATAAAAAAGAAAGGTCCATACACTATAAAAACAGTAATAGCTCAAAACACACTCAACTTAGGTGAGTCCATTTCGTGTTTTATAACAAAGCCAGGATTGTCAGAATCCCAAATTCTACTTTACCAGAGAGATGAAACGATGCTTCATCCGAAAAACATAATCTTTCAGAAAACGTGTCGTTTTCAAAATCCTACAGAATTGGATTGAAATTCTGTAGGATTTTGAATTCTACCCTTTTCTCACGATCGCCAAGATGCAATGCCTGAACTAACTGCTACTTATACGCCTCTTATGCAGGCGCTTCTTAAGAGCACTCCAAATCGTTGTATGTGGAATTCCAAGTTCGCTGCTTGCCTGTGCAATGGATTTCCGAGGGCTCCATGCGGAAACGCTACGACCACGCTCAATATCTTCATTTGACGTTCGAGGATGATCAGTGCTTTTTTCCTGTGCATATGCACCCATCTTTTACAATCGTAAATCTGTTTATGACGAGGTGGCATTCTATTGAACATAAGCCGGAATGCACAATGTATTCACGTTTTGCATACTGCAGCACACAAAACGACTTCACCTTTGGCTTCGCCATTTACACGTAAACAAACAACAGCGCCGTCGCGTAAGTGGCAGCGAATGGGTGTTACAAACTCCGAACATTACTCTATCCAGTCATATGCGAAATGTATTTGTGTCTTTTATATTTTATGAGTAATACAAATGAAAAATTTGCTCATTTTTTATAACACTGTACATACGATTAAAACTTCATTATGTATGTAGTTGGAATTGGACAAAGATGATTATATCCACTGATGTTCAGACTTTGAAGTCATTCAGTTGTCTCTGTAGTTGCTTCATGAAGCTGCGGGATCATTCCACTGAATCTTCTAACAGAGCATTCCATGATAAACAGGTTTTTTTGTTAGTTGCCATAGTAACAAGAAGGATTCTCTATTATTCCCCATGTATACATCCAGTAGTTGCATCTACCATTGCTTGTACTCTCTTGGTTTAGATTTTCCTCGGTAGGTTGTCTTGGATTAGAGCTAGTTTGTCAGGGCTGAAATTGGTCCACTCAGCATGCCATTCTTATGTTGAACTTATTTTGCAAAAGCTTCTAACTAAACTTCCAATGTTGAATTCCTTGATTTTTACCTATTTGGAGTTTGATATGCTCAGTTCTGAAGTGCTGGAAGTCGTGAGTTTCTTAAACATTTCTATCATTCTATTTTTAAAGTAATAATTTCTTTAAAGAATGGACAGTGAACGGATCCCTCAAAAATTAAATTATAGACCGTAAGGAAATAGATCCCAAGGACGACAATTTAGAAGATTGAAACAGATGTTGTATTGTAAACTGGAGCCAGAACAGAACAAACTGGCCTAATCCTTGCAAATTGTGGATGATGATAACACATTAGGTATATCAACAATAATGCTGAGGTTTGCCCTATAACATAAACTCTAAATGTCATTGAGTCTCTTATACTAGATGTTAAAGTGTATTATTCTCTAAACCTCCCGTGGCTACAGCCATTTTCTGTCACCTTCTGTCATTATGAGATATTTCCATGTGAGATCTTAAATTAGATGATTCCCAATAATTCAGCTGGAATGAAGTTTTCATTGCACTCTAGCGAAAAATCCGCCGTAAGACGATGTTTTCTATTTTTCTGTCATTTGTGTCAGCACATTATCGTGGCCCTCCTAAATTCTCTCTCAGTCTAGCTGACATCAGTATTTCTGGCCAACAACATTTTCACTCAGTTAGCCTAAACAACAGCACAATAATTTTTGTTCAGTAAATTAAAACGCATTCTAGAAGACTCCGTCGGCAACATTACGGAATCTCAACAGACGCAATTATAAGTAACTGTAAATTAACTCCTTGAATTCACTGATTTAAGCACGTAACAATAGGCGTATGAACTGTAGCTGTGACAGAAGTGTAATTTAAAAGTAATGTTCTTGGAATTTAGTGTTTTGATAGTATGTTTTAACCAGAACTATTTTAAATAATGCCATTTAATGTAAATATTTGTAACTGATCTACAGTTTGATTGCTTTTCTTAATAGAAATTGTACTTGTACATTATTAAAACTGGAATTAAATAAGAACTCCTTGTGGCAACTATTAATGGAATGGAAACTATACAGGTACATGACGATGATTAACTCTAGATCCACAGTTGAAAGCTCCTTTTTATTTGGAGAAAATGGTGGGGGATAGGAAGATGAGTTCAGGTAAACGAGAAGATTAAATTTTTTTAGAATGAGGGGGAAGCAAGAGGTCAATGAAAAGTTTATGAATGGTAAGCAGAAGTTAACGAAATGTATCGTTTAAAAAAAAAAGTTATCTGAGTATATCAGGATATTCTTTGATGAGCCGCTCTTGGCTCATTAGGGACAGGTATTTAAATCGATAATAATTTAGCTGCGATAACATATTCCGACGTTATGGGCGATTTGATTATTCGTTTTCTTCTTACAAATCCTTATAAATGTTACACAACTCTTTCCATCTTCCTAGATAACTTTAACTGTTCAGTGGAATAGTTTGGCAGTATCACTTCATACAAATTGTCTTTCATTGTTATTTGAGAATTTCCATGTTCGTCCAAATCCTTTCCTACAACTAGTCTTCGGTTCTTTACAAATTTTATGTTTCCTTCAAGTTTTGTCATACTTCAACTGTAATTCGTTAAGCAAATGTTTTTCCGATGAATGCTCACCAATTCATCATCTTCACCGTACTTCCCTGTCCTTATCTGCTTTTTCGTGTAGACTTAAGTATGTCGGTGAGAGAACTAATCCACAGCATTTGTAAAAGACAGAAGTCGTTGTCATGTTAGTCCATAAACCGATGCAAAAATAACGTCAGCTATCTATCAGAGAACCTCTGTATCCAAATTTGTGAATCATTAATAAGAACGATCTCAAGCACTCACAAATCTGTACATTTCGCATTACCATTAATCAATCCCCTTACGACAGGGATCCCATACATCACAACAACACTGCAGATGGGGGCGTATAAGACTTTTATTTGCTACTTCCTTTTACAGATTTGTTTCACTGCTTCCAAATTCTATTACAGATTAAAATTAGCTTTTGCTACTATCTAAGTTATGAGAATTACCCCATTACATATTTCTTTTTTACCCATAAACCCAAAGCACTTAAGGAATTATCCTACCCAGGAATTGAACGCTGTCCGGACAAACCGCGAAAGTGACAAAACTGCGAGGACGAAACCGCAGGATCCAAAACCGCCGAACGGGACAAAACCGCGAAAGGACAAAATCCGCGCACGGACAAAATCGCGAATAATACTGATAATAGATGGCGCTACTGATAGCGACTGGTCCGTGAATTTGCACTTTTGATCGAATTAACGGTATTGGTCAATACGCTTAGTACCGTGCATTCTTGTTGCTGTCAGTTAACCGATTAAGGTTGTGTCCCTTCTGAATAATGGTTCTCGTGTTTGTTTAAAAATTAATAAAGGAGGAAAATCACCTCGTTCACAAAGGATATACTTTCAGACAGAAGTAAACCTCGACTGTCTTCCGAAATATTGGAGATGCACCAGTTATGATAGTACAAGATGCCGAGCAAGAGTTACGATGGAAGTCAATCAAACGTTATAGAAACAAATGAGTTACACAATCATTCTGCAAAATCACAGCGAAAATAATAGCAAGAGAGGTTAGACATGAAATGTTGAAAAAGGCTAGAACCACATTATTTATATATTTTGTATAATCAATGTATATTGTATTTTCCATAATGTTCATGTTTTTGTGTAATTTTGATTTTTTAATTAAAAAAAATAATGGGGTGTTATGTAGATCACCTCCTCTTGGTGCACCGTGGGTCACGCTAAGAATCTACGACCTCTCGCGGTTTTGTATTCGCGATTTTATCCATCGCGGCTTTGTCCATCCCGGTTGTGCCCTAGAATCTAATTGAACAGCTTACTTCTCACTCGGGGGAAACTGTTTAGAATTTTGTCTGGAATGATATTAGTAAAATTTATAAGGCCATAGGATATTGGGGAATATTTTTCATAAGTGGAAAGATTACCACACCATAGTGTGACTTCGTAATCTAAGTCAAACTTTTCACCATATTGTGGAACTATTCAACATCAAAAAGTACTCTACGCTCTTAAAGACTTCTTTTATGCAATACCGACGTGTCTGGTATGAATATCTAGAATTTAATTTACTCTACAACTGCTTCTGTTAACTATTTTAACAAATATTTCACGTATTTTTGTAAATTATTTCGTGTGTGCACCCCCTCAATAAAGATATCTTTCTTACCGTGAGCTGCCAGCGGTCGTGTGGGTGAAAGACCAGTCTGGCGGCAGGAGTAGGAGGGTCGCACGATCCTGGCCGCCCCCACTCGGTGGAGGCGGCGGGGGCGGCGGCGGCAGGCAGCCGGGGGCGGGCGACAAGCTGCGGGGGCGCCAGCAGCGATCCCAGTCGAACAGCCCAGCACGGGGGGCAGCCGCGAGCCTGCTAAGCACAACAACTGCTCATCCAATCATAGTACACATTCATTTAATTCGTCCCTATTCTTTGATAGGTTTTTGAAGGTCGGCAGAGGACTGGAGGCAAGGAAGGAGAAGGAATCAGTCAATGGACGTTTGAAGAAACGGTCCCATCTGTCGACCGGTGTGATTTAAATGGAAACATAGGCAACATAAATATGGATGGCCGAGAATAGAACCCGAAACGACTAACTCTCGATTTAATTCTCCCATCTCCGAAACATTTCTCCAAGAGGGTGCATCGTTTTGTTGAAATTAGTTCCTTATGCAGACTAGATCTCTTAATCGAGTAGCTTTAAAAGATCAAATTAACAGTATCCATTTATCACCTATTGCTTTAGAAGGTTTTTTTACATATGGTTTTACGCGTAGTCGACGTCGAGGTCATTAGAGGCGGGATGGGATTGGGGACAAGGAACTGGAAGGAATTCGGCCATGGACTATTGAAGGAAGCATCCCCACATTCGCCTGGAATGATTTGGGGGAACCACGGAAAATCCAAACCTGGATGCCCGGACGGGGATTCGAACCCGCGTCCTCCCGAATGCGAGGCCAGAGCGTTAACCGGTCACCCACCAAACTCGGTTTAGAAGATATTATCTTCACCATTCCGAGAAACTGCTGCCACGACTATTTCTAATGCATCAGCCGAATTTGGCTCCTTTGAACAACCTTTTTATAACTGTTTTGACTGTTGTTTGTGTCGTAGTGTGGTGTATACAGGTTACATCCTTCGTCATAAAACTTCTTCTTCACCACCCTTCCCCAAATATATACACACATTTGTTTGTGAAATGTATAGTTCATAAGGCGTAGATTGGGGAGTATCCCGACACTCGCTTTGTTGGCTGCGGAAAACCGCCTATAAACCGCGGTTAAGACGCGGGCGACCTGGCTCGTGCCCTATCCAGTGTGGGCCTCAGCGCTCTGAGCCACACTGACGGGTAGCATCTTTATTTATACGGTACATGGCAGTAAAAATAAACTTCATTGCCGCTAAAATGCATCAAATACTGGGGGATGCGTGATCATTTTCAGGCATGGCATTCCAACCATCCAGACTGGATTCTGGACGCACCATTTATATTTCGATTTTCCTTTCATTCAGGAAACCACTCCAGCCAGACGTTGAGTTGTCTTAACGATAAAAATCATTGTTGATTTCCGTTCCTCGTCCGCAGTGCTCCAGTAACAAAGAAGCGCTAGCGGTATCGCGTCATCGGCAGGCCTCAAGACTGTGTCCCTAAATCTCAAAGAAACGATGATTCGTCGGATAGACCTACGTTCACCATGCTGTGGAGCTGTTTTTTTCCGTTATTTCAACGTCACCGCAACTCCAAATATATTTTCGCGGATTAAGATTTGGAAGTGAGTAGGACATGTGACAATACAACCAAAAAATTGAAAAACTATTGCTACTGAAGACGTTTAGACTTAAAAGCTGTTTTTGCACATGTCCACGACTGATGTGGTGTGGGAATTGTTAGTGAAGGTAGAATTCAGCATTTGTATCCACGATCTACCCAGTATCTGCCAAAGACCTCACTGAAAACGGGTATGATGGTAAATTGGCTTGGGGCCCTACACCATTGATACCAATAATCCACCTGAAGATTTTAACTATCCACACAAAATCTGGGTATCGTCCAATACACTGAAGAGCCAAAGAAACTGGTACAGGCATGCATACGTGGTGTTATAGTCGGCGCACGAGAGATGGGACACAGCATCTCCGAGGTAGCGATGAGGTGGGGATTTTCCCGTACACCATTTCACGAGTGCGCCGTGAATATCGGGAATCCGGTAAAACATCAAATCTCCGACATCGCTGCGGCCGGAAAAAGATCCTGCAAGAACGGGACCAAGACGACTGAAGAGAATCGTTCAACGTGACAGAAGTGCAACCCTTCCGCAAATTGCTGCGGATTTCAATGCTGGGCATCAACAAGTGTCAGCGTGCGAACCATTCAACGAAACGATATGGGCTTTCGAAGGCCCACTCGTGTACCTTGCTGAGTGCACGACACAAACTTTACGCCTCGCCTGGGCTCAACACCGACATTGGACTGTTGATGATTGGAAACATGTTGCCTGGTGACGAGTCTCGTTTCCAATTGTATCGAGCGGATGACGTGTACGGGTATGGAGACAACCTCATGAATTCATGGACCCTGCATGTCAGCAGGGACTGTTCAAGCTGGTGGAGGCTCTGTAATGGTGTGGGGCGTGTGCAGTTGGAGTGACATGGGACCCCTGATACGTCTAGATACGACTCTGACAGGTGACACGTACGTACGCATCCTGGCTGATCACCTGCATCCATTCATGTCCATTGTGCATTCCGACGGACTTGGGCAATTCCAGCAGGACAATGCGACACCCACACGTCCAGAATTGCTACAGAGTGGCTCCAGGAACACTCTTCTGAGTTTAAACACCTCCGCTGGCCACCAAACTCCCCAGACATGAACATTATTGAGCATATCTGGGATGCCTTGCAACGTGCCGTTCAGAAAGATCTCCACCCCTCGTACTCTTACGGATTTATGGACAGCCCTGCAGGATGCATGGTGTCAATTCCCTCCAGCACTACTTCAGACATTAGTCGAGTCTGCCACGTCGTGTTGCGGCACTTCTGCGTGCTCGCGGGGCCCTACACGATATTAGGCAGGTGTACCAGTTTCTTTGGCTCATCAGTGTAGAATCTGTAATAATCATTGCAGAAGAGGTGGTTAGCTGTTAGAGTGAGGACTGAGAGAGTTTCCAGCTTGTCATTGTTGTGATGGATGTCAAACAATTAACATAGTTTTATACTGCCCTCACAGATCCATCAAAGAAAAAATTAAGAATTCGTATGTGCTCACCAAGAACAATTGACTAGATTGGAGATCTTGACGTTAAACTTTGCGCTTCTTTTATTTGTATTCAATTTTTACAATATTAGGTTGGAAATGGAATGGTCAGCAACAAATTTAGTCCTCTTTACCTCCTACTGATACCTCAACACTCATTTGATGGCAGACCGAACGCGGTGGGCATGCGGGTATGGCAGTTGGGATGGGATGATGCTGGTACAAATTCAGGTTATATTTTGGTTTTCCATGGTTTGCCGAAACCACTCTAGCGAAATTAAGGAATGTTCCTTCAAAGGCTCATGGCCGAAATCTTTCCCGTTCCGTGTAACAAGTCTTTTCTCATCTCTAATGACCTCGGTGGAGACGAGACGTTAACAAGTCATAGTTATATAATTCCAAAGAAGACTTCCGTTCATTGGAATTCGATCTTGATTTGTAAAGTTCGCCGTTACGCGTTCTTCGTTTCCAGAGAATGCGGGGAATTACTAATGCAAATAATTGAAACATCCAGAAAAAAATCGTGGATTGATCTAATTAGTAAAACTGATTTGACGCACAATAGCACATAAGGCCTGGAAAACTCTTTACAAACATTACTCTTGTCAAGCTACTGAGTTATAGAACATTACTCCTGATAACATTACCCACCAACTACATCTTAACAGTATACCAACCAGCAGAAGCAAGAAACGGACCACAGAAACCAAGATCATTAGAGGCACCGCAAGTGAAATAACCACCTGCAGTGCTCCCTTCTCTCTAGAAGAAATAACAGCCTGTATTAAAGTTCTCAGTAATGGAAAAGCCATAGAAGTTGGTTGCATCCACGTTGAGCAGATCAAGTACTTGGGCGAGAGAGAAGTAAAATGGCTTCTCGAGATATTTAATGGCTGGTAACACAGCTATAAGGTTCCAAAGCTCTGGAGAAAAGCCTAAGTTGTAGCACTACTGAAGCCTGGTAATCCACCGGACGATGCCAAAAGCTAGGGCCCGACATCACTCCTCAGTCACGTCAATAAACTTTTCGAGAGAATGCTTCAGAAACCTCTTTCCCCAGTTATTGAGGATAAACTGATACCTCAACGATTCGGATTCAGAACAACCCTTTCCTGTATAGACCGAGTTTTAAATTTAACGCACCATATTGAACACAGCTTTGAAAAGGGTTTAGTTACTGGAGTAGCCTTCGCTAACTTGACAGCAGCCTACGACACCATCAGCATAAAGAAACTCCTTTCTGAAACAAATAACGTAACACGGGATTTCAGTTTTACAAAAATAGTCCATAAACTTATAATCAACAGGCAATTCTTCGTCGGCTTTCAGAATGCAAAATGCCGCCAACGTAAACCGAAGAATGGCCTTCCTCAGGGTAGTGTTCTTGCACCAGTTCTATTTAATATCTGCACCAACGATTAACCCCTGGAAAACTATTGCGGGTCCTTTATATTCGCTGATGATGTTGCCCTAGCTGCTTAACATGAAAGTTTTGAAGTCGTCGAGGGTAGACTTACGACTGCTCTTGAATCTCTTGAAACTACTACAAGCAGAATGATCTTAAGCCTGACACAAAAAAAACTGAATTCTGCACGTTTCACTTGCGTAATAAATGCGCTAACTGAAAGCTGAATGTGACCTGGAATTGAACGATTTTGCAGCACAGTGATAATCCAAAATACCTGGGTGTTTCTCTTGACAGAGGTCTCGCTATTAAAAACCATTGCTGCAACGTCAAGATGAAAGTATCATTACGCAACAATATCTTAATCAAGATGATGAGATCAAGCTGTGGAGCTAATCCAAGTTTTATCCGCATCTCTGCCTTAGCATATGCTACTCCGCAGCAGAGTATGCTTGTCCTGCGTGGAAAAATCATATCATGCAAAGACAGTGGATATTGCGCTCCTCAGAACATGCCAACTTATCACACCTCAGACCGTCGCCTTTGGGAAAAGTGGAGATATTGGCTGACATCACCCCTGGATACATACATTGGGAAGTCCACGTCAAGGGAGTGGAAGAAGACACCCGACACCCTCTACATAGTTATGCACCAGCGCCATCGAGACTAAAGTACCGATCGAGCTTCTTACGGACTTCAATGCCACTGTAGGAAGCACCAAGCAGCGAAATAATATCGGCCTGGGAGAAGAGAGTGCGACGTACTTTAGAGTGGATCAAGCCGAAAGAGGGTCTACCACATGGATATGAACAACCTTGGACCATATGGAAGACACTGAAAAGACTTCGAGTTAGATTACAAAGACACTCTCGCTTCATGGGTATAACTGGGTAGAACAACCAGAAGCCACATGTTCTGCTGCGAGATCAAAACTATATTACATCTGTTGTAGTGTCCAAAAGTCAGAATGATTGTCTCTCAATCAGACCTTCAATTAGCTATTATAAAAGCCATCACATTGGCGGAAAAACTACCTTTTATTTGATGCTGTTATCGACACGAGAAGAGGAAGAAGTTTGTATTTTTTTCGCAATGCAGAATGTTTTTGTTTGTTACACTCCTAAGTACTTTACTGTGACAGCACACGAAAGAAATAGTACCCATATTGTGGAATGCGAATGTTAGAATTCAGGGAACATACTACGAGTGACACATAGAAAGGTTGTACAATATAGTACATTAACATCAAAGTCACTGCATAAATGTCAGGTTATAATGTGCGGGGATATCAACCTCAGATGTAGACGTCAAATTTCTTTGCTGTTATTAACGTTAATATACGGAATTACTTCAGTATAAAACAGACAAAGGTTGTCTCATCGTCATGACCTTATAACTTGGAAGGCCGTTCAGCGGATCGAAGACTCGTCCTCTAGAATTTCAGTCCCGACGGTTTAGCTCTCACTTCATTGCTGTTTATGAGAATAAAGGAAGCTGTTCAGCCCTTCGTAAGGTTGATTCCATAAAGAAGTGGCACCAGCATAATGTTGGTAGTAGATAAATCAAATTATACTTTGCATTTCATTGGTCTAATTTGGTGGCTCAGTGACTAAGGACTCTGACTGGAGATCGAAAGCTCCCAGGTTGGAACCCCTGTCTCGGTGGAGAATTTCATAGGCCCTTACCCGACTTTCACCTCTGGCAAAGCTTGCTGCGTAATGTGAAGTACGCCAGAATACTTTCGTCGTTAGGATTCCACGTTAATCTGTAGGCCTCCTTTACCCGGTGGGATTACCGGGTTAGGTTAAGGATAGCCACGACAGAGGCGCATGGGCAGTAAATCGAAACTCTGTCATTCGGCGGCCGAACTACCCTTCTGATCTCCCGGCCAACAACGCCATACGCCCTTTCTTGATTTGAAGAACAGGTGCGTAAATACTAAGAAGATAGCGTATAAAACTACCTCGTCAAGTGTACTGTATGGGATCTTATTTGCAATGCACTGATCAGTAGTGTCTAGAAACCATAGAATAGACCTGATTCGTAGGTTACGTAGAGATATATTTTGACAGACTATTTTCCGAATGAATTTATTTACTAGTATGCAAAACACAATATTTCAATTACTGCAACGGAATTCTTTTCCTTCCAACGCATGTATGGGAAATAGGTACCTCGCTGATACCTCTATGTAACTCATTCTTCTCTCGTCCCATGAGGAACTGATGATGCGGTTATCTTACGAAGTAAATTGTTCTACTGATTATATAGAGATTCAACGTGATATCGACGTTATTTCAACATGTTGCTATAAATAGCAACTTAAATGTCAGAAAGTGCAAGGTACTTTGCATTACATACAAACATTCAACTAGCCCGTGAAGAAACAGTTAACATTTGTTATGAGTGTTAAACAGTACTTAGAGTAGCAATGGAATCAGTACATTACATAGGTCGTCGGAATAACTAACACTGCATTCCCATTCATAAGCCGCATTTTGAAATGTAAGCGAAATAGTGTATAAAACTGTTGTAGGTCCTCATCTGGCGTACTGTTGTGCTGCATCCATCCCTGTCGCAGGCGTTGGCCTACTAGCATCTAGATGAGCTGTTCGCCACAGTCCTTACGAAAGTGTCACAGAATTAATACGGAGATTGGGCTGCGATTCTCTAGTAAACAGAGGAAATAGTTTCACATAAATTTATTGAGTTAAATGGGAACAACTTCTATCATTTGCGAATTCATGGAAATACTTCTCCCACTATTGTACTAGGGTCACAATGACAGGATTGATTAAAATCATAAAATAAGAAGACGTACTTAATGTTTGTATGAATCCTTACTTTCCTCGATCCGCTAGGGACTGGAGTTAGCAGTTTTCTGTGAATTTCAGGGAGTATATGTAGATATGGATGAAGAGAAGAGAACGATATTTGCTGATAAGCACCCTTTACACCTATAATTTCGTGGATAGCAAAGTATAGACGCAGCTGTTCATAGATGTATGGGGCAATGTCCATTATACTTTGTTGTAACTTTTTATTTTTGCCTATGGCTTTACGTCTTGTCGACATCGAAGTCATTAGAGGCAGGAAAGGATAGGGGTCAGGAACGGGAAGGAATTCGGCAGTGACCTTTTTTAAAGGAAGCATCCCAGCATTCACCTGGAGTGATTAGGAGAATCTATGGATGCCCGGACAGCGATTCGAACCCACGTCCTCCCAAATGCGAGGCAAGAGCGTTACCGCTCACCCGCTACGCTCGGTTTGTAGTGTGAAATTTGCATATGTTTTTGATACTGGTAGTGATTGATGTGTGTGGCTGGTCACCTGCTGGTGGTGCAGCAGTGGCGCCGATGAGCCAAGGAGCAGCAGTCGCTGGAGACCCAGTCTGTGGATTCTGCGCTCCACTCTAGGGCGTTCCAGCTCCAGAAAGGGGGCCTCCAGAGCTTCACACCTCGACGGTGGCGCTACAAAAAAATACAAACCAACTTTTATTGTCTGTACCACTGTCGGCACCTGTAAAATATTTCAATCAATAAATGGATTGCTTCAATGAAATAAGTAATATGAAGACGTTAAACAAATGGGCAAAGAATATGAAATACGTAGATATTTAACTGTGTTTAAATGTCTTAAACTTAAGAACAATATATATATATATATATATATATATATATTGTTTTACAGGTGTACAATGTCAGTTTCCTCGGAGTTACAGGAAACTGGAGGTATTTCTGATAACTCTTTGCTGAATGTCGGATATTTTATTTACACTCTACGAATTAGCTATAACACACATAAACAGATAGTATTAAACAAAATTTTCTGTATCGATCTCAATTTTTGGATGGAGTTTCAATGTGGGTGTTAAGGTTCCCGAAATACAACACGTAGGTACTGTGAGAACAGTGTGCCCAAGAATTCGGTGTTTCATAGCTTTAGTCTCCGGATTCACTGTTTTAATATAAATATTCTCTGTACAGCGTCGTGCAACAAGTCAGTAATTTATAATTTTAATTTCCACTGATTGTTTTAAAATCAGCATGTTATTTTATGTATTATACTAAACTTCCACAGCTGATTAAATACAAAGATATAATCTTTAATGATATTTGGTCTATTTTCATGTGAGCTTTACACCGGTGAAACCCCTCAGGTGATTCAGATAGTATCAATGTGGCAGTACTGATTGTGCACAAGTATTGGATGAGGACCATCAAGGCCAACGTAAGGAGTAACATAAGCATAATGCAGAAGTTTGTTAAACATGTGGTGCCTGTACTGCACCTGTGCTGTGGTCTGGCCTGCGAGAGGCGACGTTGTCGAGCCGTGCCCTGTGCTCGCTTAGCGTGAGCTCAGAGTGAAGTCGAGGTCTGCCCAGCTGAGGACACAGCCTGGCCAGCAGCCTCGAGCCCCCAGTGCTGTGAGCGGCGGCTCTCAGCGAACCAACAGACATCACAAGCGCTTCTGCTGAAACAAGACAACTGCAGTAGCGGCAACCTTAACTTAACTAAAATAAATAAACACCAAGTTTAGCGTTCCAAAAGGATACGATCTAATAATTCCTTAACGAAAGATGTTGCTAACGCTCACTTGGTAACTTTCTGCACATTTTTTAGCCTTACTCAGAGGGATTATGGACAATTGTAAAGAGATAATTCGCTACTTCTTTGATTTAACGGCAATTTAATTATTTCTTTCTACTCTTTTTTTTAATGTTAACACCTTTTGATATACTTCTGATTACTTAACTGCTGTTGCGGATAGAATAAACTGATCAGCCAAAAACATTATGACCACATACTTACTATACTATGTTCAGACACAAAAGGCGGATCAAGGTCACTTTGCTATATCCCCACTCCGCTGCCCCAGCCCCTACAGGCGAAGGGGAAACAGCTGCCGTGCGTGCGCAAACGTCATCACGACGTGTGTGGTACAATATGTTGCATCTAATTTGATGATTTCTTCAGTAAAATCGAACTATTTGTCGTGGTGAAAATGAGTGATTCGTATGTCATAAAAATTTCGTGTTTACCAATTACAATTTCATATGTTAATAAATATGAAAATTATTTACATATCAATGAATAAAACTTAATGCTTCCAATCATTATTTTTAGTTTTAAAAGCTGCGCAAGACATTTCGACGATTAAATCCAATTTTAGATGTCTTTCCCAGTGGAAGTTAATTCTCTAAACACGTCGTTTAAATTTTGAAAAGAAAGTGATATTTACTGGAAGCGATAGTTTCTGTTTACAGAAATCGTTGATGAGACCACTATTGCGTTTAGTGTGTTGCAAAATAAACTTCCTTGCGTAATTTTGATTTACCCACGTCTCTTCAAGGTAGATGACAGGTCGAAGAGGATGTTCCTTCCTTAAATCGTACATTTTTCTTAAAAATGAGGCCCTTGCTGCAATAATGTCTGTCCTTTCCATCAGAAAACGTCCTACCGTCATTTCATTTTCTGTATATGAAGTCGAGTGCTTTTAATAATTTATACGCCTCCAGTGTAGTTAATTTTCTCTTTCAGTACCTCCCTCAATTTTCGTAAGGTAGGGTATTAACCTCGGTCATAAAATTCTAGAATGGAACGTCGAATGACATCTTTCTGTAAGTCATCCATCTCCGTGACCAGTTTTTCTCGGTGAATGTTTTTCTTTGGAGAAGAAAAGGATGGCCCTGCAACACTCAGCTGGGCTTCGCTACATACACGCTGCACTGTTCGTAACGATACGCCACACGCATCTGCCGTCATTTTTGGCGGTTTCCTAAAAAGTATATTAACTTTCTTTTCAGAGTTTTTCTATCGTCTTAAATAATTATTCACATAAAAAATCATTGTTTTTGACTGTCGGAGGCTTGCCCGCTCTGTAACGCAGGATAGGGGGTGATCTGTGACAGATCTGACTGAAGAGTACAATTCTGGTACTTCCAGAAGTGTTTCAGAGCACAAGAATCGCGATTCTGACCCAGATCATCCCCTATCCTGCTTTCCAGAGTGGGCAAACCTCCGACTTCCACGTTCTGTGAAGTGGCTTGGGTGTCCACCACATTGTTGTCTACTCATGGTTTCATCATCCTTCAAACATTTTCCATAGAACTCACTACAGTAGCACGCGAACAGCCAACCAGCCTCTCCGTTTCCGAGATGCTCATTCCTAGGTGCCGCACCCACAAACAGCTGGCCAGTAATTTAAGGGAATTTCGTGACCTGTGCGTAGAAATCTGGTATCAGATACCTCTGGAAGCCTTCCAAGGACTTGTATAATCCATGCTACCGCCGAATCGCTGCTGTATTGCGTTCGGAAGGTGGACCAATATGCTAGTAAGTTGGTGGTCAAAATGTTTTGGATGATCAGTGTAGTGTGATAAACAAATTTATGTTCGAAATTTCTTCATTTTTCGCCAAGCAGCATAAAGTTTTATGATCAAGATTTTTTTTCCTGTGTTTTCTTTGGTGTAAGATGTTGCGTTACTTTTATACTGCTTAGGTGCAATTCTGTAAATTTTAAAGTAAATATGCTTTTAGTATCCGTTGTACTCGTTCCGCTATTCCATAAACAGTTTTACTGGAGTAATAATAAAGTATAAATTAATCATGAAATATTACTGGAGTAATAATAAAGTATAAATTAATCATGAAATATGTCCAGAAAAATAGTATTGTGTTCATACCAACTCTGTTAGATATTTTTCTTTTTACTAAGCATTCATACAGAGTAATTCAAAGTTACGTGTACAAAATATCATAGTCGAATCCTCTGTATTAAAGAAAAAAGAAAATCCAAACAAATAGGTTTAAATAAGTTTTATCATTCCCCTGATTTAAAGCAATATGTGTGGAGACGAAAAAGATTTTTTCTTATGAAACTGAAATTCAAAAAGGAAATTTGATTCACTAATATTTCTTGGACGCCCGCAGCTACGGACCTTTCTGATAGGTGAAATAGCCCATAAACTGATTGTTCTACCAATTACTGAAGAAAGAGGAGAACATGTGAGCGATAAAATAAGCAATGGAACTAGATTTTATTGCAATTCTCATTTATCATTGTGGAGGTATTTTACTCGTCTTTAAAAACTGGAGTACGATATTTGAATTTTGGTACTTGCATGAAATCTGTTCATTGTAAAAACATAAAAGAAACTTTCTAGATTTACATCTACACGAAATTATCTTCCTGAATTTCGGTGTGGACATTTTTAGTGTTATACACATTCTGAATCTTTACAGATTCTTTCATTTGTACGTCCGGCCCTCTGTCACACCCTCATAATTTCTGAATCCTTTAACTTAATAATGTGCACCCCTTTATCTCTTGCTAACGCTAATCACAATCATTACGATATAAAATTTCAAAAAAAATCTGATTTTTTGTGTGTGTTTGTTTAATTGAGATTTTCAGCTATCAGTGGAGGGCATTGCTCGCTTAAGTTTGTGTATATTTTTTAAATGGTTCCATGATTACTGTAAAATTGTTGTTTCAGTTCTATTTTTAGTTTAAATATATGTTATGCAAGCACCAGACGCTAAACAAAATAATAAACAATACTTGCACTTGAAAATACTAGTTTATTTTACAAAGAATCTCTTCTCATTGAAGCCATCGTGGGTATCTTGTAACATAGTTACCCTTATAGATTCCCTGCGACGAATCCAAGCTACGACCAGTGTAGAAGGTATCGTGAGGAAGTACCTGAGAATGGCCTGAAGGTGAGTGTGGCGATGGCGCGAACAGAGAAGAGCGGCTGCGTGCAGCCTTCGTCTGCGTAGGCGTGCCTGAGCAGTGTAGCGCGCAGCC
>CM061921.1:302811511-302849593 GCA_031002005.1 Vandiemenella viatica | reverse complement strand
TGTTTAAACTTGTAGCATGTTGAAAACAGGAGAACCTCACTAGCCATAGTGAACTGGACTTGACGATCGCCGACCGGGAACTGAGGGCTAGCTGGCTGGTGTGATGGCCTTTATACTCCGGCAGTGACGTCAACACCACTTCTTTAGCTAGCTTGACATCTGTTTCAAACAGTATACATCTGAGAGGAAGTGGATTCGTGACATCATGGAGACCATCATACTCGATTTCCCGATTAATGGATGAACTAATCGTCCATTGTCTACTTAAACCAATGGGTCCATTTAAACTCCTCGAAGATAAGACTTTAATTATATTTAAGTTACTCGGTAAAGGTGGAATTGGTATACGCAACACACGATGACCACTAGGAACTAAAGTGATAGACGAATCCATAGTTTTGTCGCCACGATACAACTTTCTGACGTCCGCATTCCAGAACAGGTTTGCAGGCGAGCGCACCTGAGTAAACACGCCCCGGGCGGCGAAATTTCCCCGCTAGCTGGGGGAGTGGAATATCTGCGCCCAAAGAAATTAAGCCCTTGGGAGATGCTGCCATCTGTGCGGCCGGTCAAAGAACTAACGATCCGACGTCATACGACCTTGGCCGCCATTGGTCCATTAGAATTTCCCGCCATCCAACTGTGACGTCACGCGGACGAGTGGAGTCTCTTTACAGTTGTCCAAAGAGCTTATCAGGCTTGAGTCGCCTCAAACCACCTACTTAGAACCTATTCTATTTATTGTACATATAGCTTCTGTACACAGATGATACTGTGATTTTCATCTCCCACTATGACAATGTTGCTATTAAAATTCTACTGTCTATACGCATTTTCTCAATCTGAAACGGGAAATGGTGCGGTAAGACGACTGCATTTTATTCTCAGGTGTCAATCAAATCCTGAAAATCTTGATATTGACGGAGAAGCACTACTGCACCACTCAGCAGACAAAACGATTGAATGACTCTGGATGCAAATGATATAAGAGTACCTATTGTAGACAGTGAACCTATAGTCGACATAAAATTGTATCAAGTTCGAATTTAAGGAAATACAATGATCCAGTAAATCGTGCATGAAACCAGCAACACAATCAGGTTTAACCGTCAATCTGAACGTGTCTGTTCTGTCGATGGCGCAATTTTTGTAAAGCGTGTCCTTAGCACAGTCGGAAGAAAGTATCTTGTTAGCGAAAACGTATTGTCGGGAACTACTATAACTCTCAGTAAATTTGCTTTACTTTCTATTGAAAATATCACCACGATGTATTAAATAAGCATATGCTTTCGTAGCTTAAACGAAAAGAATAATCCTATTATGGATAGCCTCTTTATAGAATATAGATACCTAATTCTTGCATTTCCCTAAAATTTACAGGGTCTCAAATTTATGCTCCTCACTAAGAAATTGAGATTTAATTATAAATTTATCAAATCTTAGTGCCGTTTACGAGAGTAATTTTTTTGTATCCTACGACGAGATGCTAGGAACACAAAATTCACACGCGGTTTCGGTCTTTGGTTGATTCGATGTCATGTTTAGCAGCCTGTAGATATTGAAATCAGTCACTTGCTAATTACTTCACGTAATGCCTGCAGATATTGCAAGTGGGTATCGTTACACTATCTGATGCATTTTTAAAATTTTAATCTTTATTTTTTAGTATATTTTTTCTGAAGGTACCTAGTTTACAGTTGCTTCTCTGGCTATACAGTATTCCTCAGGGGCTCACGACTTGTGGGTCATCGGTTGGCTTCCATGGGACAACATCTGTGAATAGAATTTTTTCCACTTAGGCCAGGCCACTTCTCTCAACATTATCATCGGTGCCACTTGGCCAACTCTTGTTTATTTCTCATCCTGATGCTATTTTAGTGTTATAGGAGCAAAATTTGTCGGCTTTATGAGCTTTCTAATTCAAAGAGTAGACAATAGGAACAAATGCAAAGGCTCATTTTTAAAAAATTATTTCAGTTTTCGCTTACAATTTACCAGCAATATAATGCAATAGAAATATTCGGTATGCAGAAAATGACTTAGAACGCACAGTTATTATACATTGAGGTGACAAAAGTCATGGGATAGCAATATGCAGATATACAGATGGCAGTAGTGTCGCTTACAAATTGTATAAATGGTCAGTGCTGGGCAGGACTTTCATTTGTGGTCAAATGCTTCCTGTGAGAAGGTTGATTTTTAATTTAATTGCAATGGAGCACACGCTCCGGAGGCAATTTCCCTACACACCCATCTTGTCCCTATCCTGCACCCACCTACATTTGCCCTCTAAAAAATTTTAACTTTAAATTCTTTTAACGTTTTCGGTAAGCTATTCATCATTTCCCTTGGTAACTCATTACAATCTCTGACACCCTTACCTAAAAAAGATAATCTTCCGGTCATGGTCATCTTTTCCCTTCCATGTACTACTTTTCATACCTATTCCAATATCTTTCCATGCCTCATCGCCAGTATACGCCTTGTACACTCCCATGACCCTCTTCATCCTCCTCCTGTCTTGCAATGAATCCCATTCCAGCTCCTTTATCATATGTGTAACTGATTGCATTCTGCGATAATTTCCAGAAACAAATCTAGCAGCCCTTTTTGCACCCTCTCCAATTCCTGTATTTGATTCGCTAAATGTGAGTCCCATACTACACTACCATATTCCAGCAATGGTCTGACCAAAGTTTTGTAACCCAATTCCTTTACTTCTCTCGTGCATCCCCTCATCACTCTCTCCAACAAGTGCAGAATTTTGAAACATTTTCCTACGACCTGTCCAATGTGTCCTGCCCAGTTAAGCTTGTTATCAAATGTAATGCCAAGATATTTACATTTCAAGTCTTCAGCAAGCAATTCTTTCCCCACCTTATATTCATAATTAACCTTTTGTTTTTATATTTGTGTATCTAATATGCTGACTCTTCTTTGCATTTATCTTCATCCCGTGTTTACCAACCCAACTAGATATGTGATTATGGCCACACGACGAGAATTAACGGATTTCGAACGCGGTATGCTAGTTGGAGCTAGACGCATGGGACATTCCATTTCGGAAATCGTTATGGAATTCAACATTCCGAGATCCAGAGTGTCAATAGTGTGCCGAGAATACCTAAATTCAGGCATAACCTCCCATCATGAACAACGCAGTAGTCGACCGCCGGCACTTAATGAGCGCGACCAGCGACGTCTGCGTAGACTTGTCAGCTTGAACAGACAAGCAACACTGCGTGAACTAACCGCAGGAATGAATATGGGACGTCCGACGCGCGTGTCATTTAGGACAGTCCGGCGAAACTTGGCTTTAATGGGCTATGGCAGCATAAAACCGACTCGGGTTCCATTGCTAACAGCACGACATCGCCAACAGCGGCGCTCCTGGGCTCGTGATCATATCAGTTGGACCGTAGACGACTGGAAAAAAGTGGTTTGGTCAGATGAGTCACGATTTCAGTTGGTAAGACCTGATGGAAGGGTACGAGTGTGGCGCAGACCCCATGAAGCCATGGACCAAAGTTGTCAACAAGGCACTGTGCAAGCTGGTGGTGGCTCCATAATGGTGTGAGCTGTGTTTACATGGCATGGACTGGGTGCGCTCGTCAAACTGAACCGATCGTTAACTGGAAATGATTACGTTCAGCTACTGGGAGACCACTTGCTACCATTCATGGACTTCATGTACCCAAACAACGATGCAATTTTCCAGGATGATAATGCACCATGTCACCGGGCCATAACTGTTCGCGATTGGTTTGAAGAACATTCGGGAAAATTCCAGCGGATGATTTGGCCACCGCGATCGTCCGACATGAATCCCATCGAACATTTATGGGACATAATCGAGAGATCAGTTCGTGCACGAAATCCTCCATCGGCAACACTTTCAGAATTATGGACGTCTATAGAGGCTGCATGGCTCAATATTTCTCCAGAAGACTTCCAACGACTCGTGGAGTCCATGCCACGTCGTGTTGCTGCACTTCGCCGGGCAAACGGAGGACCGACACGCTATTAGCAGGGTATCCCATGACTTTTGTCATCTCAGTATATAGTACGGTCAGAGGATTTAAGAATGGAAAAACAAATTTTTTATTTTTCGACAATAGGTGCGCTTACCTTATATAGAATCATCACATCAATATTATATCATCCGAAGCCTTTAGCCGTATATTAAAACAATATTGATGTTCAATATTTAAAAAAACTGTGCAATGTTACGATATGAATCTCGTCAGTCCGTTCCGCTGTATTATTTGCCTCCAATCTCCAAACGATCAAACTCTGGATAAATAAATTCCTTCTGATGATTCTAGCTTAATCTCGATCTTGACTCAGAAACTTACCTACCAACAGTTGAAACCTTTATCAGAAAACCTGCTAACGACTCCTTGAAGAAACTAAAGGGCATAGGAGCATAGGGCATCTATCTAGAGGTCTGAAGCACACTTATGTCTCAAAGCATATCTTGGGCCACATGATATTTATAGTACGACACCTTGCGACCACCAGTTTACTGTACGAAGAATGAGATTTTGCGTATTTTTTTCCGACATACATCCATATTTTATATGATAAAACTTTGAATCTTAGAACTGTACTTGTTTCTTCTACATACCGGATCTACAGTGTTAATAGTTTAAAGGTATAAATCTACGCATATCAGGTCTCAGGAACTAGCCCATTTATACCCGTCTAGGAAATATTATCACAGAGTCTAAATGGGCTGCACCCAGTTCAAGCAATGTAGTCACGGTGAATTTACTGCTGGCTGATTTAATAAACAAATAAAATAATAAAAAAAATAAAAAAACTTTTTAAAAAACAAACGAAACAACATACGCACATTTTTCTTCACTTCCGTTCAGACCTCTATTTAATCAAGCTTCGCAAAAGCAGAATAATTACGAGGAAGAAATTATATGACGAATATTAGAAATCGGTAAGTGTTTTACGAATCTGTCAGAAAAGTAAGACCTTTTATTGTAGTATTATAACAATTCTGAGTAGCTTAACTAAACTCGTGATTACTAGCAACTTGGTGTAGTATGTTATCATCACATTTTGTATGGGGAGGAAACAGTAAAATGTTACATTCCATCCACTGTTTCCTAACTCTTCGGATATGATTCCCTCTCAATTTACCGTTTTGCCATATTTCAAATAACACCTAGACGTTATCAATTTCGCAGCCAAAGGGCCATCTTTCACCACGAAACCGCGGAACAGAAAGCCGTTCGTAAAGAACTCAATGGCAGTTAACATTTCTTACCGTGGTGGGTGAGCGGTAATGCTCTGGCCTCACATTCGGGTGGACGCGGGTTCAAATTCCCATCCAGCCATACAGCTTTGGGTTTTCCATGGTTTTCCCATATCACTACAGGCAATTGCATGGATGGTTCCTTCAAAGGGCCATGGCCGAATACCTTCATCCCATTCCTTGCCCCCAGCCCTCTCCCGCCTCTAATAACCCCGACGTCGACGAGGTGTAAAGCCATAAGCAAAAAAACAAAAAATTTGTTCGTAATCGTAATGCTTTGTTCGTAAATGCTAATGTGGAGGTTGCGGAATATAGAGTATTCTCATCATCCCAGCATAATTAATGTACTTAAATGCTTTCATTACTCTAATGCTGAACATCTTGAAGCCTGCCGAATAAGAGGACGATGATTGGGGACGAGGTACGCAAGACAGAAAGACTTTGTCTTCAACTCGACAGAGGGTTAGCTGATTCGAGTTTCACCATCCGGATTTGGCCAGCATAGTACGAGAAGGCTGGTGTACAATTCGTATCACCATGTCGCGGACCAAACCTCTCCGCAGTGCGTATGAGGTTAGGGCAAAGGCTACTTACTGTTGACGATGATTCATACGTCTGATGGGAACGTAAAAAACTTGGCGGCCACATTGGAGTCTTACGGAAGAGTAGAACTTACATCTCGGAGATCGGGCATGGCACTAAATTTTATTTGTACGTCAAGAAACGTTCCGCCAAATGATTGAATGCTCCATGCGCTAATATTGATCAGACTGCTCTCGCTGAAATACTTCTACACATGATCCAGGCCGGACTCATCTGTCACCGGCCGTTCGTATGTTCCAGAAAAGCTGCAGTTAAACTTATAAAATCAAGTCCACTGTACCACAAAGAGCGAGCCCCAGAATAATTAAAGACGAGAAGAAAGACGGACGGCGGTGTAGTAGCAGTGTGGCTGCTAGCCAGAGACCTTAACGTCTAGCCAGTGGCCAAATACAAGAGTAAAAAAAATCACGCAATTACGCTTTTCATTTCACACTGTGTCAACTACGTATCTACTTCTTACACATAACATATAGCTTAAAAGAAACAAGTCCTTATTTTTTTAATGAATTTTGTAGCCCGATTGGGGACTAATTTCATAACAGAACATTTTTCCGAGATCGTTATTGTAATGAACAATATTATCGACTTATTACATTTTCTTTTAAATAAAAGTAAGTGCGACATCGAAGTAAAATCGTGGTCTCCTGGACTGGCAGATTCCAGCTCGCCCGCTTATTCATGTGAAGCCTACGAGTGGTCAAAGGAAGCTTCACACAATAGACAGGACGTTCCTATGCATTTGGCTCGCCGGCGTCAAGAAGTTAACAGCGGGAGGTAGGTCGTTGTTCTAGATAGATCAGTGACTTTAGAAGTGTGGAGGGAGAGATAGACGCCAAGTTTTGGCGCGTAGAGAAACGATTGGAGGGCATGAACAGGGCGAAAGTTTAAAATGTACAAATAAGAACTAAGTTCCAAATAACTGCAGCCAGTGAGATTTTTACTCTCTGTTTTCTGGATTCGGTGGGTCTTGGAGAGACGTCGACGAGATAGTTCGGCGAAGGCCGGAACGGCGGCAGGTTAAAGCCCAGTTCCCGATGAGGCATTGGCGCCTTCAAGGGTGATATAATTACTATAGAGTACTTGTGGCCTACTGCAGGGTGCCTGGGGTTGCTTCTCTGAGGTGCCGACACGTATAATGTGTCGCCGTGTCAACGTAAAGCGTTGACGGCTTGAAGTGTTTTGTTTGCGTCTATATTTCTACGTCGCACATTAATAGTGCAGCGACATGATCGGTCTACTGTGTAAGGTGCCATTGTGAACCATGGTGATGTTGATCGTTACGCTAGCACCAGCGAAGAGATAGTCACATCAAACGGTAATATACGAAGTGTAAAATTTCGATTGCATTGCTTCAATTTCGATCGAAATGAACACGCTTTGGCAGGTCACCCTGCGCAGATAAGAACTATTCTCAGTGGCTCTACTATTTGTTGTATTATAGTAAATCTGAACTTGGCTGAGTGGCGACCGACTTTTTATTATTTGCAAGTTTTATGCAATTTTTTATGATATGATTTAAGAAGATTTTGCACTTTATTCTGATTCGTAATTTTTCATATGAAAAGGTTGAATAAATGTAAAATTGTGAAATCTGAAAATTATATTTTTCAATGTAAAAATGGAAGTTATCTCATCACACAAAGAAAGATTAATAATTAATAATCAATAATTAATCCACCGGTAGCAATATTTTTATCTTTTTTATGGACCATTTCATTATGTTTGCAACGTATTTAGTTCCTGCCACTACGAGTAAAGCGCCACAAAACCAATGTTTACCCCATAGATATATTCTTCTTCACCTTTTACAAACATTACGGGGTCGGCTGCCTTTGATGAGTTTTACTCGTAATTGGAATGGTCAAATTTGGAGCTTTGATTCTACGGCCTCATGTCCTGGTCAACGCCAAACATTTTATACCTACTGCCAGGTTATAATGCATACTATTGGAAGAAGTGAAGTGTTGCTATCTGTTAGTGAAATGTGAAACTACAGTATGTTCTGTGTGGTAAGTGTATTATTTTTTTGTTTGTGAAATGTGTATTTCATGAGGAAGAGATTGGGGACAGTCCCGGTATTTGCCTTGATGACTGAGTACAACCGCAGTGAGTACGGCTGCTACGCAGTTCCTGGGGTCGTGCCCGGTCCCGTTGTACCTCCACGTTTCAGTGTGCGGCGCCTCAGCGCACTGAGACACACTGGCGGGTTTCACATTCAGTGAGGATAACTTTCCAGTTTTTCCTTTCAAAAAGCGAGCAGAAAAATGACTTCGGGAGTATGGAACGTACCCATTAGTTCGGTTGAGCCCACTGTATCGCCATTTTGGACGTAATAAGAAATGACCAACCACACTGAAGTTAAAAAGAAACAAAAAATGGAAAAATTTCGGTCTGTTCTCTCAAAAAGACAAGAATAGATATCATTTATCACTGGATAGAGATTCTCACTAGTAATCCACTAATACCCATTCAAACTCCATTCAGCGAATTAAATGGTGTCAAAACCGCAAGAAAGTCGCCTCGGTACCATTTATTTCGTTTGCCCAATTAACTTCCGTCTGTCACTGTTACCTCACTTTCTCCAAACAAGTGTCAGTTCATAATTTAGATTTCCTTATTTCATCTTGAAAAGAGAATAAACATTTAAGATAAGTTTGTTAAAATTTAATGAAAACATTTCAGAATGTTGCATAATATGGCTGAAAAATGAGGCATGGCTTTGTTCATAGACATTTTAACATTTTATTTATTTAATTCAATCGCAATGGAGTGCACGATCCGGTGGCAATTTACCTACCACCCATCTTCCCCCTTCCCTGCACCCACCTACATTTGCCCTCGACAAATTTTAACCTTAAATTCTTTCAACCTTTTCCTACTACATAACCAATGTGTCCTGCCCAGTTCAGCTTGTAACGCCAAGATATTTACATTTCAAGTCTTCAACAAGCAATTCTTTCCCCACCTTATAATCGTAATTAACCTTTAGTTTTTTATTTATGTATCTAATAAGCTGACTCTTCTTTGCATTTATCTTCATCCCATGTTTACCAACCCAACTAGATATCCTGTCCAGATCACCCTGCAGTTGTTTACAGTCCACTGTCGTTTTTATCCTTTTATATAGCATTATATCATCTGCAAACAATCTAATTTCTGATAGTAAACAATCAACACAATTATTCATTAGAATAATGAATAGCAATGGTCCCAATACATTACCCTGTGGCACTCACATTGTTACTTCCACTTCTTTTGATACCGCATTTACTACCCTAACTTTCTGTTTTCTACCTTTTAAAAAATTTATACCCAGCAAATCACTTTCTCATCCACTCCAATAGTTTTTACTTTATTTACTACCATTTTATGGCTCACTCTGTCAAAAGCTTTTGAAAGACTGTCAATTTGGCCTCACTTGTCCATTTCATCTGAAATATCTTGCATATATCCCACCAACTAAGATTCGCATGAACATCCTTGCCTAAAGCCATGTTGCCTACTTGAAAACCACTTACTCTCCTCACATATATTTCTGATGTGGTTGCATATCAATCTCTCCATTAATTTACTACCATTGATGTCAAACTGATCTACCTATAATTTTCGACTATTTCTCAACCCTTTCTTTATGTACGGGCACTACTATAGCACTTTGCCAGTCCTGTGGTAAGCAGCAGGTATCCAGACTCAATTGAAATAATATTTCAAGATAAGGTACAATGTTACTTATCAATTTTTTATTTCTGTTCATTTCCAATTTTGTTGTTAAGCTTGTTCTCCGAGTTAGACCCTCTCGTTTCTGATTCATTGTCCCTAATGCTCTCACTAAACCAGTTACTTAAAATCTCTACTTTTTTTCAAATTCTCAGTAACTTCTTCTCCAACCTTATCTATAAGCGTCTCAACACCCTCCCTTCCCCTCAGTTTTCTAACATAGCCATAGCAATTTCTAGATGCATCAGTCAATGGTTCTCCTGCACTAACAATACTCTTCATAAATCCATCTTTAGCCACTTTCTTTGCTGTTATTAACTCCTGATTTAGTTGTTTTAAATATTCCCTACTACTCTGCTGTCTCTTAACTCTGATATTTTCTCTTCTTACCAACCTCTTCAACCTCCTCACTTCACTATAATAGTACACAGGTTCTCTACTTCTCTTTATTTTCTGCTTTGGAATATATTTTTCTTCCCCCTTTCTTATTATCTCCTTGAACTCTTGCCACGTTGACTCTATTGTACTTGTGCGTTCCTTGCATTTGCTGGAATTTTCTCTGAAATATCTCTTCAAATTCAAAATTTGTGCCTTTTTATAATTGTACCAAATTCCCCCTTCAATTTTGGCTGTTGGTTTACTGAATCCTGCAATAACCACCAGAACTGCTTAGTGATCACTTATTCCTTGGGTTACTTGACACCCCATAAGGTTATCCTCGGGCTTTAATAGGAATATAGCTGACATGGCCGTAAAGATTGTAAGTGAATACGTCTTTTCATCCAACGCGCGCTCTTTAAGATGACTCCAATAGATGCACATTATTTCTCCCGGAGTGTAGAAGAAATGTTTCTGTTTGGCAAGAGTTGCTCTTCCGGATTCTAAGTTCAAAATTTGGTTATAGGACGCGAAATTCGAAAACTGTGAATTTTTTGCATTCAGATCAAAAAGGTTTCGCTAAATATTCATTATTCTATTCAATGTCAGTTCAGGCTGAAGTCAGAGAATGCAGGCCACTAATTGACACTTGTTAGGCTAAGATCTGATTTCAGCTGGAATCAAGTGTCCAAAGTTCCAGGCACCGCTTAATTCTCTCATATAGCGCTTCATGTTTATCACTGCAGATTCCGGTATCGTGGCTTGATTTGCTTTGCAGGGATCTCCGGTTCGAGACCGCCGTCCGGGATTGATGATTTTAATTTACTGCTGTGTCTGTCTTGTGATGTTTGTACTTTGTGAAATAACTCTATATATTATGGAAAATAAACATGTAAAACTTGAAAAGAATTAGAATACTACAGTTGTTAAAAGGCAATAATGCCGAGTGCCTATTTTTTTTTTTTTAATACTAAGAGTATTCGGACGTGAATATGTATATAAAAGTTTTTTCCATCCTGGGAAGAAGGGACGCGCCAAAAAACGTAATGCTAGCAAAATCTAGGATATATTTTGACACTTCAGTTCTGAATGCATCGCCTATAACCAATCTCCAATTATATCACTAGATGTCCAAACGATTAATTAATTTGTTACGCCGAAGGGAAACAATTAAATATTATAAGGGGGAGGGGGGGAGGGTGGTTTAATGGGCGCCGCCGTTTTGTATTTAGTTTCGCACAGTTAACTTATGACATTGGTTGTGATTTTAGTCGATAGCTCTTTTTAAGATCTGTTGATTTCATAAATAAGAATTTCAGTTTAGAATGGTTTTGGGGAAGTTGTAAGGAACTGAACCTGAAAATAACAAAAGTCAGTGTTGACGTATATTAGTCTAAATGTCAAGTCGGAATACAGAAACTGTATTCGGTTGAAAGTAAAGTTTCAGCAGTAACACATGTGTGACTGGAACATTGTCGGGAACACAACAAAGTCTCCTCAACGCTGGCCAAACGATGACAGTTCTGAATGAAGTCCATGATATTGTAAAAAGAAAAAAATCAAAGCAAAGATCCTCCCGAAAGACCTATTGCTTAAAATGAGTGATAAAGGATAAAGAATGTACGAAGACAAGTGGTTGAGGCCTTTGCAGCTGCGTTTGTTGTAAAACGAATTTCAAAGAAGGCTCTGTCATGCTGTCCCAATCAGGCAGATACTTAGGACTCAGTACTTCGATGAGGTGTTTTATGATAAGTTCTTTAGTCAGGCATGCGACGTGTAGAGTTAACTGTGATTCAAGAAAGACAATCGTCAACAACAATAGGTGGCACGCAGAACTAAATGTCACGACTGCATAACACTGTCGCCTAGTCGCCCTTAGTTGTCGGGCCTGTCTGATAGCGACTAGCACGAACAATATGACTGCATAAGAAGAAACGAAATTCATACTGTGAACCGATGAAATCCATCCTAAATTGTCAAAGGAACCAATACTTAGAAGCTTAAAACACTAAGTGTTACTATAAATGAAACTGACATTCCAGGTCTACAATGGCGTGATGTCAACATGGACATCAAGCAAAATAAATCATTTTGGAAATTTATGAGTTCCTAATTCAATTCCTGAATCTCCTGGCAATAAGAAAATCGATTTAACGTTCATTACAAACTAGTAGCGGCCTAAGTGATTCGCTTAGGTATTGACAACAATGAAATTTTTCGACGCATTACTGATCTTCATAGTTGAAGTAAGAGGTATCTGGAAGAACAACTCAGTGTTGACTAAGAATCTCGTAACTTAAAAATTTACAACGTTTGAATGTCTCATTACCTGCCTATACTGTCGGATTAAAGAAATGATTCTGAAATTGAATTAATCAATGATAAATACTTTAAAATTGAGCAAAAGGTAAATAATCACTGATTGGCCCAAAACTGAAGAGTTCAATTACTGGAAGTACTGGATTACCCAACAGGCACGACTAGGCACTGGTTTAGCAATAGTGAGATGGTTCTGAGAATTAAGTTGATTCTGAATTTTTGTTTTACCATGCATTGCTAAACTAAGCTCAATAGCAGTAAGATCCATTGATTCTTCTTGGATCTTAATTTTTCCTGTTAGACGTATCAAATTAGAAACTTCATCGCATGACCAACTAAAATCACCCCCGAACAGAACGCATGTAAAACAGTAAAACGCATTTTTTGCATTGCAACCACGTAGCCAGTTATATATATATATATATATATATACGCGTCACGGTGTTAAATTTCTTCAATCGAGATACTTTGGTAGTTTCTTGTTGGTGCGAATATTTAAATGTGGCGTAACTTGCTGCTGCGATCTACCGACGGTGTTAGTAACTTTTTAGAGTTCCCTGTGACAAAACAAGGTTGTCACAAACTGCTACGGGAAAAGCTATTCCCTCCCTTCTGAATTTCCACGAAGCTGACAGTGCGCATGCGTGATTTGAGACATCTGGTATTTGCCACGGCAACGGCGAGATACTTCATAGACGTGACGGATAGATAGTGTTCAATATTTCCCCAACTGACACAAGAAAACGTATATTAAAGAATGCTACAAAATTCGATATTTTTAGATAGTTATTTATCTTTCACTACATTTATGTTTTAATTTATTTACTTTTGATTAACAAGTAGTGACATGTCATAGAGTCACTACGTCTGGAGCAGCCCCAGCTACAAACACATCTGTATAGACTTCACCAAAGGTACCGTACTTCTCCTGTGAACAACTTGTTCTTTGTCCATATAGTCAAATTTTGTACCGATCACCTGAGCAAATTACCAAAACTGTGCACACTGCGAATGGAGTGAATGCTTATGGTGATTCGTCCGCCGATGGTGGCGGTAAACTTATCTGACCATCCGATGTCAGCATCAGGCTTCATCCTTTCATCTTCATGTACACAACATACTATCACAGTAGTGTCCATTCATACACAACACTTAGGCGCAAGGACGTAAGAAATGGATCACACACTTTCTCCTTATAAACCCTTGATTGACTTAGGAGCACGATGTCTCTACCTAATTAAAAAAAAATACATAAGTGAATGATAAATAATTTTAAGCAGATAAATGGATGCGAAATTGAGTCTCGGTCTGTGCTTCTAGCTTTTCACTTCTATAGTACCACCTGGCCGCTAAATACGTTTCACATCCATTGCAACTGAAATACTCATCAAAAGTAAACGCAGAGAGTAATTTTACTGGACAATATGAATAACAGGATAAGAAATGATAGATAAAAAACATACTTAAGAGATAATCGACAACAGTTCTCAAGTTAAGTCAGCACTCTTCACAAGCTGGGGTGGCGGACGATTCTAAACTCTTGAAAAACTATGTGCTGGTTACTGAAACGTCCGTAAATTTTGAACACTTTGTTTGCTGTTTATAAATGCTGAAATCATAACAGTGGAAATGTGTTGAGCAGAAATCTTTTCTTTAATGCTTCACATCCAATCTATAACATTTTGAATGTAATAATGCAAGTTTTACATATATCATTCAAACTGAATCCGAACATAGAAACATGTTACATCTAATAATTGTGTGTACAGTAATGATAAAGAGTAGAGATGTTGAGTAAACTAGCAGTAACCGTGTGGCGTAAGGAGACCGCTGAATACAGACGTTGGTGGTATATTTGGACTGCAGGAAGTTCGAAGTGAAGAAATTAACACCGCGGGCAGGCCATCAGCACCGTTTAGCATAGTTTGGCGTTACGCGTAACTACCAGGAAGAAACAGGTGGAAAAACGAGATAATCGTCTCAACAACAAAAATACTTCCTCTATCTTCATTCAACGTGATGCAATTAATGGCAACTTAAACTGCAAAGTAACGTGCTGCCGGCCTCGGTAGCGCAGGGGCTAGAGTGCTAGCTCCGCGTGCCGAAGGTCGCCGGTTCGAATCCGGCCGCGGGCATGGATGTTAAGTGTTGTGTGTCTGTGTGAATGTCCTGTCCGTCCTGTGGTGTCCATAGTTACAAGATACTGAATGTAAACACTACTTGATGACTTATTCACATTGAGCTGGCTGTATGGCCTCAGCAGCCGAAAGCCATTTAATCAACAAAAAAAAAAGTAACGTGCTTAATAAACAAAATGAAACAATCAATTTTTTATAAAGGTGAATAACACGCCAATGCAATTGAATTTTGTTTTATTTTGGTGTCGTACGCGTTTCGCTCTATATCAAGAGCATCATCAGCGACATCTGTTAGATATTTATTCATTTATTTAGTTACATTTGATTTACAAAACAATATAAAGTTGAGGTGAAATTAAATCTACTTACATGTTACTTTTTTACTTTTTTCTCATGATCAGAGTTGGCTTCTGTGTGTATGTTTTGTAGAATTTGCTGAAGGTATGAAGCACTACACTGCACTGACCAAATTTCACATTGATACTATTGTTTACCGTTTTCAAAACATGAGAAAGTAAACACCACGCCATGTTTTTCACAGGTCCATAGAGTGTGTGTTTGTTTATGTTTCAGGTTTCATTGTGTTTAGAGGTCCTTGGTTTTTACAGTCTGCTTTGTGTTATCTTTGTTGGTAGGCGGGGATTTGAAATGGTTGTCTTTTTGTGGATATTTATTTCTTTTTTAATGTGGCATATAGTGTCTGATTAGTTAAGTTTGTATAATCATTTATGATCTGCTTTCCTTCAATTAGTGCTTTTTGGATGTAATAATTTTCCTGAAATGTTAATGCCTGTGGTCTGTTATTGTTTATGGTGAGTATTTGCATGTCTCTGTGGATATCTGTCGGTTGGTGATTGTGTTCTAGAAGGTGTTCTGCAAATGTGGAGTGGTTAGTGTATTTCAGTGCTCTTAGGTGTTCTTTGTATCTTGTTTCGAATTGTCTGCATGTCTGGCCAATGTATTGAGCTTCACAGTTTTGACATGTGAGTCTGTATATGCCTGAATTATGGTATTTGTTTTTGTTTGTGATGTTTTTAATGTTTTTCTTTATAGAGTTATTGGTTCTGAAAGCGATGTTTAGACCTTGTTTTTTGAGAATGTTTGCTATTTTATGTGTATTTTTGTTGATATAGGTCATAACATGCCATTTTTCTTTTTTCACTTGTGTGGGTGGTTTGTTTTCTGATGCTGAGTTTGTATTTGCTTGTAGCAGTGTTGGAATGGTGTTTTGTGTTGTCTTTAGTATTTGTTTTTTGATGTTGTTATTTATTTGGTGTATTCGGTTTTCTTTATATCCATTTCTGGTAGCTATTTGTATGATTGTGTTCAATTCTGATTTGTAATTTTCTTTGTTTAGGGGTGTCCTATTTAGTCGGTTGAGCATGTGCCTTATTGCTGCTTCCTTATGTGTTTGGGGATGGTTTGATGTTGAGTTTATGATCATGTCTGTTGTAGTGGGTTTTCTGTATATTTGGAATTGATGTTGTGTTTTGTGAGCAGTTATGGTGAGGTCGAGGAAATTGAGTTTTCTTTGTGTTTCCATTTCCAGTGTGAATTTTATATTGCTGTGTGTAGTGTTGATATCTGTGTGTAATTGGCTAATTCTAGGTTCAGGTTCATTAATTAGACAGATAACATCATCAACATATCTAAACCAATAGATAATGTTGTATCCTTTCTTCTGGATTATGTTTTTGAATATTTCATTTTCTATGTGGTTTATAAATATATTTGATAGTATTCCTGAGATACCCATTGGTAAACCATCATGTTGAGAGTAGTAGTTGTTATTGAACTGAAAGTAGTTTTGTGATGTTAGTAATTCTAGAATTTGTATGGTTTCATTTGTGTGTGAATCAGGTATTTGTTGTGCTTTGAGGTGTTTGGTTATTATGGCAAGGGTTTCTTTAATTGGTATGTTGGTGTACATGTTTTGAATATCAAATGAAATTAGTTTTGCTGAATTTGGTATCTGTAAGTCTTTGATCTTTTCTATAAGGTGTGTGGTATTTCTGATGGTTTTGTCATTCTGAAATGTGTAGTTCTCAGTTAAAAATTTTTGCATTTGCTTGGCAAGGTGGTAGGTGGGAGCTTTCCTAAAGTTTACTATAGGTCTCATTGGTATTCCATCTTTATGGATTTTGGGTTGACTTCTTAAAGTGGGGGCTTCAGGATTGGTTTGATACATTTGTTGTTTTTGCTTGTCACAATGAAACCTGAAACATAAACAAACACACACTCTATGGACCTGTGAAAAACATGGCGTGGTGTTTACTTTCTCATGTTTTGAAAACGGTAAACAATAGTATCAATGTGAAATTTGGTCAGTACAGTGTAGTGCTTCATACCTTCAGCAAATTCTACAAAACATTCACACAGAAGCCAACTCTGATCATGAGAAAAAAGTAAAAAAGTAACATGTAAGTAGATTTAATTTCACCTCAACTTTATATTGTTTTGTAAATCAAATGTAACTAAATAAATGAATAAATATCTAACAGACGTCGCTGATGATGCTCTTGATATAGAGCGAAACGCGTACGACACCAAAATAAAACAAAATTCAATTGCATTGGCGTGTTATTCACCTTTATAAAAAATTGATTAACTTGCAATTGAGGAAATGGCCCACAATATCCAGTCAAAAATGAAACAACTTTCTAATGAGAACATCGTAAGCTGTTCAGGTACTTGGAAATATTTGAACATGATTACTCGATATTTTCATCCGGAGACCATAAATGAATCTTAAAATCTAAAACACACAAACAAAATAAACTACGCCATCTAAAAAATGAGTGGAGTTCTCTCCTTCGGTATAAATAACAGGTGTAGCAGTTCAAAATAGAATGCAATGGAATCAGTTATAGGTAAAGTTAGACTGCAATACTTGGGTCATAGTTTGAAGAACTGTACGTGTCTGTTAAGGAAACCGTGTTTAAAACTCATTTAAAGCTCTGTTGTCAGATTACGAGAATCTACAGAGAAGAACCGAACACTGAATGGTTCCCTTATTAAAGTTTTAATAGAAGAACAACTTATTTGTCGTTAACAACAAACATAAGAAGGTCATCTCCTCCGAAAGGCAGTGAACTTGCACGATTCTCAAGTGTGACCTTTAGCAGTAGAGATGTGCTGAAATCCTCCAACAAGATATTGTAACCCAATATAACCAGAGACGCATTAAAAAAAAAAAAAAAAAAAAAAAAAAAAAAAAAAAAAAAAAAATCTTGATTCAGCATTTTGTTGACAGCGATGATTGTAGAAGACGACCCATACCTATACCGTTGAAAAGTATTTGTCATCACACGTCTGTAAGTCGTGTATATTTTATTCTGTTTACGTGTCCTGCCATGCTAGGAGTTTTTAGGTACAAAGGGAAGAAGCTATTATACGATTAGGGAGACCCACCTAGTAGCCGTAATGAGAAAGTGAGTAGTACATCCCCATATCCAAATTACAGCACGATTATTGCAAAGTTAAAAGTCATTTGTATTGGAAGAAGTGCGAGATGAAGCGTACAAGAAACATGATGAACCAAATCATGCGATGTGGTAGCTAAGTGACTGGAGATCGAATGGACCTCGGTTCGATTACCCGCCAGGGATTTTCAAAGTCTCTTAATTCGATCTTCACGTCTGGCACAGCTTGCTGTGTAAAGTGAAGTACGCCAGAACACTTGGTGGTTCGGATTCCATGTTAAACTGTAGGTCCCCTTTATCCGGTAGGATTATCGGGTTAGGCTACGATAGGGACGGATCGCGCAGTTGATAAAAATCCCTGTCACTAGGTCATTACGGCCAGATGATTTATTTTTTTTAATCCTGTAATATCAAATAAACAGTTCAATTTTTCAAGCAGTGAGTTCAATCAATTACTTGCAGTTGTCAAACAGCATAACGAGAAGTGCGGTCAGCATAAAATCTGCAAATTAGGCCTACAACAGTGATGAAAATGATGTGACCTAGCGTGATGGATGAGCGGTAACGCTCTGGCCTCGCATTCGGGTGGACGCGGGTTCAAATCCCAGTTCGGGCATCCAGATCTGTGTTGTCCATGGTTTTCCCAAATCACTCCAGGCGAATGCCGGGATGCTTCCTTCAAAAGGCCATGGCCGAATTCCTTATTGTTCCTTGTCCTCAATCCTTTTTCGCCTCTTAATGACATCGATGTCAACGAGGCGTAAAGCCATAAGCAAAGAAAAGAAAATGATGTGGCATAAAAATGCCTTTAATCATCCAATCCACACTGTTATAAATCTGTGTGTGAGCTGCGTCTGTCTATCCCTTTGTCCAGGCTTCGCGCAAAAACTACAGAACAAGTTTGGATGGAGTTTCACATTCACGCACATTTTGAAAGCTTATAGTCCATCTTAAAATTTGCAGTATACCTTATGACTCTACGTGTCGGAGAACGGAGTAAGTAATGGTAATTCCCTGGTACCGATAGCCAATAGGCGTCTCAGATCACACTGCATCGCAGACAAACATTCCATTACTACATACCCACCAAAGATCACCCTACAGCACAGATGAACACACCAACTTTGAATTGTGTTATTTCTCTCGTACATAACTTCGGTTATTTATTTCTTCAACTTACTGACGTATAATACTTTAGAATAAACAATAAACGTTAATCGAACCACTACATCAGTTATTAACAGTACAATAAGCGCAAGGAAATTGTGATATTTAATTTACGATAAAAGTTATAAAGATACTACATTACAAAGATTTATGCTTTGCTGCTAGAAGAAAAACAAAATGCAAAAAGTTTACTACTCACATCTAGAACTGCGCGGGCAAAGTAGCGTGAAAACACTAGTTTGTTATGTTTTAGTGGGTATAATCCCTTTTGTAATATGTTAATTATTAAAGAAACAGGAAAAGGTATTATGACACGTTGGGACGAATTTAAAACAAGTTCACTCACATTTTAATCCACAAGAGGTTCATGAAAGTACCCAAAATCTTGTGACTAATTCCTTTAAGAATTAAAAAGTTCGGGAGGAAGGCGGTTCGAATCCCCGTCCGGACATCCAGATTTGGGTTTTCCATGGTTTCCCAAATCACTCCAGGCAAATGCCGGGATGCTTCCTTCAAAAGGCCATGGCCGAATTCCTTCCCATTCCTTGCCCCCCATCCTTTCCCGTCTCTAAAGACCACGCTGTTAAGAGACGTTAAGCAGTTAAAAAAAATTAAAAAGTGAAATTAGCTTTGTATGTGGGATGAGAAGTTTATTTCTAACACAGAGTTGCGGCGTATTATTATGGAATATTATTACTACTTTCTTATTTGCATCTTAAATTAAGAGCATATATGATGTTGCAGAAATAACAAGAAAAGTCTACTTTCTGTAGGATTAGAATAACCTTACGTCTGGTATAGTAAAACCTTCTATGTCATAATGAGAATTCCTGAGTACTCATTTTTATGGATGATGTTGGTAGTAGCCTCAAACATGAAATTCAGCGGTCCAGTTAGGCACTAATAGTATCGTGCTACTTCTCTGGCCTGTCTGTACGGAACAGTATCACAATCAGGGATGGAGCGTGCTGGGTGAGTTGTTAACGCTCTGGCCTCACATTCGGGAAGACGTCGGTTCGAATCACCGTCCGGGCATCCAGATTTGGGTTTTCCATTGTTTCCCAAAATCACTCCAGGCGAATGCTGGGATGCTTCCCTCCAAAGACCCTGGCCGAATTTTTTTCATTTCCTCGCTCCCAGTCATTTCCCGCCTATTATAACGTCGATATCAACGAGGTGTAAAGCAATAAGAAAGCTATGCAATCTACTCAAAAAGAGTGCATGTTTTCCTGCTATCGTAATTGTTTTGCTCCGAGCTCACAGTTTTCCCCGCCCATTCAAAACATCTTGCACCGTGTATACAACAGGGAACTTTTTTTGCCTCTGGCTTTACGTCTCGTCAACGTCGACATCGCGGGCAAGGAACAGGAAGGAATTCGGCCATGGTTTTTTGAAGGCAACGTCCTGGCATTCTCCTGAAAGGATTTCGCGAAACCATGGAAAACGGATGGGGATTCGAACGCGCGGTGAAATGGTTACCGTTCGCCCACCACGCTCGGTGACTGCAATGTCTTAAGACGTATGTAAGCATTTGTTTACAAATTTTTGTGCTCCAAACAATAATTGAATCCGATGGCAATCAAAAACCAGACACACATCCATTTTTGATCCAAGCGAGGCAGCATCTTTTTCAAAACAGTATTTATTTTTGATCAATACAGTAATGAGGGGTTTTCCTGTCAATTTTACAACTCTGTTTATATAACAGAATAAAAAAAAGGCACTTAATCAGACCCGCAATTGTAGTTAGCGGTACTCGAAGTATAAAACACGTCCAAAGTAAGGTTGGTGCGCTAGGCACTTCGCTGACGGTTCCAGCGGTTGCGTTATTTGCCTACCTGCTGGACAAATTGTGTCCCTTATTTGCATAACACATGGCTGACCGTTGAGGAATCGCCTAGAAGCTTCGTTCTCGGCGTTGCCTAGCAGATCCTCCCTGATAACAGATTTAATGCTCCCAAAAATAAATGACTATATTTGTGTCTGTAACGCACACGATGGGACTAATGGGAATAATTTTCTTTCCCATTATTAATCGCCATTAGTAGAAACGTTTAAAACTAGCAGTTCGTAAATATTTACATGTAGCTCGGAATTCTGTCTGAGAGAGTTCTTCCCCGCAATGTTTTACACGCAACTCAATTACCTCAGATTATTTAATCTCACCTTTCTCCTGTTCACTGCCAAAACATATCGATGAAAGCAGTATTTCACAGCATCATTAAATTAAAAAAAATTTTTTTTTGTTACCTATAAAGCGTCTTGTTGTTAGTCAAACGGTTTATCAAAAGACATGCATAGAATACATCACAACTTACGCAACTGTTCACTGAACTTATTCTACGCTTTCTGAAATTGGCCCTGCAAACTGTAAATCATATAAAGTCAGCTTAAATTAAACGATAAAGATGGGCTTGTCTGGTTTTTTTTTATTTTTGCTCAGGGCTTTACGCCTCTTCAATGTCGAAAAATTATGGGCGAGAAAGGACTGGGGGCGAGGATCGAGAAGGACTTCGGCCACGGTGTTGTGAAATAACCATCCCAGCATTCACATGGAGTGATTTCGGATAACCATGGGAAATTAGATGGCCGGATCGGTATTCGAATCCGTGTAGTCCCGAATAACAGGACTGAGCGCAACGAATCATCCAACATGGTTGGTGATAAGATGTGTGAAGTAATGCGAAGTAATGAGGTTTAATCATTAAATACTGGGAAGTGAATTTCCCAAAGGTAAGGAAACATTTAATTTGTTCGAAAAATGAGAAACATTTGTCTAGAAAATATACAATACTTGGCTAGAGGTTTGAATGTTAGCGGTTGAATCAATACTGCATTTGCATGTCCATGTGGTCTAGTTTTATAATTCGTTCACATTTAGATTATTTCAATTCAGCACCTAGTGAAAAAAAACAAATGTTGAAACTGGTTGCACTATCTGATGCAAGTAAGCAATTATCAACCTGTTTAAGTCGCGCAGCAGCCAGCACCTACTGTTACTTGTTCGAAAGATATGTGTGAAGTAGAAATAGTCACCGCATTATCATTAAATTTCTTTGTAAGGAAACTACAAGGCTCTTGACATGGGGTGAGCTTTGTCAAGCCGAGATGGTGGGAGGTACTTTCCCAGAAGCGGAGGAGAACTGGTAGTTCATAGTTCCCAACCATCAGAATGCATTCCGCAGGCCTGGGTCCCGATACTGTTGATCCGTCCGGCGACGTTACACTGGTCGGCCGCCTTGGAGTCTTGTGGAAGAACAAGCTTCATCATTTACTATCTTTCATTCCTCACTCACGATAAAAACAGGGTACTGAACTTAGTACTCATCATATTTATCTACACAAACAAAAGCTCTTAGCAGCAATCACGATTCTGACGAAGACATCGGAAAATCACAACAGTCAAAATTTCCATGGAGAACTGGTCCCTCTATGGTAACCGCTTGTGACTAAAAGTACGACTCTATTGAAAACCAAATCAGCCATGTCGGGAGAAATGGAAACCTGAGTTCTAAAAGTTTTTGTTTGGATGGGGGAGGGGTGAAGGGACGAATCTGGATGGTCGGACGGGGATTTTAATCCAAGTTCTCCTGAGTGCCAGGTCCCAACGTGACCGCTCAACCACCGCAATCTACGGAAAATTAGGTCTCATTCAGATAACTAAAAAGGAATTTTTTTAAGTGAAGTGTGTTGATAACAACCTCCCATTAACAAGACGATGGTCATCGATTGATACTTTCTAAGGATGTAAAAAATGTCTGCTTACCACGAAGGCTCCAAACCTTACCAATTAAGGACACATCTTGTTATTCATTGTTTCTATGGTGCGAAAAATTAAGGTCAGATATTTTTTTTAACCAGATCTTTAATTCGATCATCAGCATCCACAACGATTTACAATCAAACGAGGATGCTGCTCTGCGTTTTGTGGTTCGTAATTTTCAAGTAACTCAAACAATGTACAATGTGTCCATTGTTATAATTACTAACGGATTATAAAACTAACAGCAATGCACAGAACAATCTGAAACATAAACAAAATAAACTATTAGCAAATGCACTGAAAATAATAACACCAGTTCCACTATGGTGGCATGTACTGAAATACTGCTTTTCTTTTAATTAGGGCATTACGGATTGTCTAAGATGAGGTCATAAAAGCCGGGAGAGGATTGGAGATTAGGAACTTGAAGAAATTTGGACATTGCCTTTTGAAGGAACCAGACAGGAATCTACCTGTAGGTATCTCGCCAAACCATGGAAAACCTAAATCTGAATCGCCAGATCGAGTATCAAACCGGCGTCATCTCGAATGTCAGCGCCGAATTCCATCGCTACAGTTAAATAAAGAAGATGTCGTTTATATGATTACTGTATCCCCATTTTACTTTGTTTTTACTTTACGCCTCATACATGTCAAAGTCACTAGAGTGGGAGAGAACTGGTGACAAGGAACAGGAAGGAATTCGGCCATGGCCTTTTGAAGGAAGCATCCCGAAATTCGCCTGGGGTGATCTGGAGAAAATATGGAAAGCCTAAATCTGGATGCCCGGACGAGGATTCGAACCGGCGTCCTGCCGAAAGCCAGACCAGAGCGTTAACCGATCATCCACCACGCTCACACATTTTACCTTGAACTACGAGAGAAGTAAATGCTGGAACGTTAGCTTGGTATCCAAACCGAATGAGGTATACTTAGCCTGGTGTAATGGAGGTAGGATGGCCGGTTCGTTCCTTCCTTGCCTAACCTAAACCGGTAATCGTCCGAGCTACAGTTTAACGTGGAATCCAAACCATGGAAACATTCTGGAGCACTCCACATTACACATCAAGCTATACCAGTGACAAAGTTCGTGTTAAATGCCCAAGAAATTACCTGCCGGGACAAGAATTGAATTGGGGACGTTTCAACGCCTAAAGCTGGGAGTTACACTTAATTACTACCGCAGAGCAAAGATACCACCCTGCTCACCATGTGGAAAATGAATCCATTTTTCTACGGGATATCTTAACTGTCATTTATTGTAGTTATTTCAAGTAAATAGAACAGCAAAATCTGCAAATGATCTCAAATTGCAGTTCAACATTCTCCTCAATACTGTTAACAAAATATAAGAAATCGTACCGTTCTTTCCTAGCTATAGGGAATGAGTAAAAATCTGATATAGTCAATAATTAAATACTCATTATAATTACGATGTCATTATTGGCATTCGAATCTAATGAGCCTCTTCAGGCTGTCTTCCCTGTAGAGGTTTTCAATTTCGGCTGCTGTACAGTTAAACTTTACATCACAAAAGTCTCTTATCTTGCCTCGTAAACAAAAAAAGTAATGGTGTTACACAAGCTTACACACCACGCTCGGTTTGTAGCTCAGATGGTGGAAGGAGTTTTCATCGTCAAGACTTGACCATGCAGACTTCGATTTTCCATGGTTCTCCGAAATCACTACAAGCGAATACCGTGATGGTACCTTCAAAAGACCACAGCCGAATTCCTCAAGATCCTTGCCCCCATTCCTTTCCCTCCTCTAAGAAACTCAATGAGATGACGATCATAAGGAAAATAATAATAATAATGAAAACAACAACAACAACAACTTTCGGGAGGTTACGTTATTTTAAATTGTTAATTGCTCATTTCAACTCAGAATAAAATAGATTTAAAGAATAATTATAGTTATATAATGGGGAGTAATTTATTTGGAACTGACCTGATAAATCCCTATCACATTTTTGAAATACTACTTTTTTTTATTATGTAAAATTGGCATTCGGAATTGTAGCCATTCAGCCTGCAACTGTGTTTCTTTTGGTAAACATGCAGAATAGGTGTGATTAGAAGGCTGTGATTTCTCAGAGTATAGTTCCTACCTGCCGCCTTAGGACGGCGCCACCAGCGCACAGAGCCCGCGCATTTGAAATACAGTTTCAAGACGAAAAGAAAACAAAGTTGTAGGAGCGCGCATTTGAAATAGGAGCCACAGTTTCAAGACGAATATCACACATGGTCAATAACATCACCACGTTTTAAATTTCCAAGTGGAACCATGTTTTATTCGTATAATAAGTGTATTTTAATGATGTACAATGTATTTCAATAAATTTAAAAAGCTATATATACACAACCTAATTTTTGCACTTTTCCTGCATTACCGCCGTCCAGACGCAACTTATCCATGGTCAGTAAAATCACAACATTGTAATTCCCATGTGGAACCATGTTTTATTCGTGTCACAAATGTACTTTAAATATATACAATGTATTTCAGTAAATTTAAAAAGCCATATATACCCAATCTAATTTTCACACTTGTCCTGATTAGCGCCGTCCAGACGCAAATTATACATGGTCAGTAAAATCACAACGTTGTAATTCCCATGTGGAACCATGTTTTATTCGTGTCACAAGTGTACCTTAAGTATATACAATGTATTTCAGTAAATTTAAGAAGCCATATATACCCAATCTAATTTTCACACTTGTCCTGCATTAGCGCCGTCCAGACGCAACTTATACATGGTCAGTAAAATCACGACGGTGTAATTCCCATGTGGAACCATGTTTTATTCTTGTCACAAGTGTACCTTAAGTATATACAATGTGTTTCAGTAAATTTAAGAAGCCATATATACCCAATCTAATTTTCACACTTGTCCTGCATTAGCGCCGTCCAGACGCAACTTATACATGGTCAGTAAAATCACGACGGTGTAATTCCCATGTGGAACCATGTTTTATTCGTGTCACAAGTGTACCTTAAGTATATACAATGTGTTTCAGTAAATTTAAGAAGCCATATATACCCAATCTAATTTTCACACTTGTCCTGCATTAGCGCCGTCCAGACGCAACTTATACATGGTCAGTAAAATCACAACGGTGTAATTCCCATGTGGAACCATGTTTTATTCATGTCACAAGTGTACCTTAAGTATATACAATGTATTTCAGTAAATTTAAGAAGCCATATATACCCAATCTAATTTTCACACTTGTCCTGCATTAGCGCCGTCCAAACGCAACTTATACATGGTCAGTAAAATCACAACGGTGTAATTCCCATGTGGACCATGTTTTATTCGTGTCACAAGTGTACCTTAAGTATATACAATGTATTTCAGTAAATTTAAGAAGCCATATATACCCAATCTAATTTTCACACTTGTCCTGATTAGCGCCGTCCAGACGCAACTTATACATGGTCAGTAAAATCACGACGGTGTAATTCCCATGTGGAACCATGTTTTATTCGTGTCACAAGTGTACCTTAAGTATATACAATGTGTTTCAGTAAATTTAAGAAGCCATATATACCCAATCTAATTTTCACACTTGTCCTGCATTAGCGCCGTCCAGACGCAACTTATACATGGTCAGTAAAATCACGACGGTGTAATTCCCATGTGGAACCATGTTTTATTCATGTCACAAGTGTACCTTAAGTATATACAATGTGTTTCAGTAAATTTAAGAAGCCATATATACCCAATCTAATTTTCACACTTGTCCTGCATTAGCGCCGTCCAGACGCAACTTATACATGGTCAGTAAAATCACAACGGTGTAATTCCCATGTGGAACCATGTTTTATTCGTGTCACAAGTGTACCTTAAGTATATACAATGTATTTCAGTAAATTTAAGAAGCCATATATACCCAATCTAATTTTCACACTTGTCCTGCATTAGCGCCGTCCAGACGCAACTTATACATGGTCAGTAAAATCACAACGGTGTAATTCCCATGTGGAACCATGTTTTATTCGTGTCACAAGTGTACCTTAAGTATATACAATGTATTTCAGTAAATTTAAGAAGCCATATATACCCAATCTAATTTTCACACTTGTCCTGCATTAGCGCCGTCCAGACGCAACTTATACATGGTCAGTAAAATCACGACGGTGTAATTCCCATGTGGAACCATGTTGTATTCGTGTCATAAGTGTGCTTTAATCATATACAATGTATTTCAGTAAATTTAAAAAACCATATATTCCCAATCTAATTTTCACACTTGTCCTGAATTAGCGCCGTCCAGACGCAACTTACACATGGTCAGTAAAATCACGACGGTGTAATTCCCATGTGGAACCATGTTTTATTCGTGTCACAAGTGTACCTTAAGTATATACAATGTATTTCAGTGAATTTAAAAAGCCATATATTCCCAATCTAATTTTCACACTTGTCCTGCATTAGCTCCGTCCAGACGCAACTTATACATGGTCAGTAAAATCACGACGGTGTAATTCCCATGTGGAACCATGTTTTATTCGTGTCACAAGTATACCTTAAGTATATACAATGTATTTCAGTGAATTTAAAAAGCCATATATACCCAATCTAATTTTCACACTTGTCCTGCATTAGCGCCGTCCAGACGCAACTTACACATGGTCAGTAAAATCACGACGGTGTAATTCCCATGTGGAACCATGTTTTATTCGTGTCACAAGTGTACCTTAAGTATATACAATGTATTTCAGTGAATTTAAAAAGCCATATATTCCCAATCTAATTTTCACACTTGTCCTGCATTAGCTCCGTCCAGACGCAACTTCTGCATGGTCAGTAAAATCACGACGGTGTAATTCCCATGTGGAACCATGTTGTATTCGTGTCATAAGTGTGCTTTAATCATATACAATGTATTTCAGTAAATTTAAAAAACCATATATTCCCAATCTAATTTTCACACTTGTCCTGCATTAGCATCCACAAATTACGTGAGGTGTTTTTCCGGATTTCTGGACCCCCCCCTCCCCCTTGGTGAGATTTCGTGAGATCTGGCCGGACCCCCCCCCCCCCTCTGGCGAGATCAGGTCCGTGAGAACCCCCCCTAGAAATCGCACTCGAAACTTTTGTAGACCTTTTTTTTTTTTTTTTTTTTAGGTCACACCCTAACTTTTTGACGAAATACCCTCCTAAAATCGGACTTAGGCGCAAATTGTAGACCTTTTTTTTGGCTCTACTATCCCAAAATTTTTCGCAAAATCTCACGTGAGATTTCCGTAGACCCCCCCCTCCCCCCTGGTGAGATTTCGCCGGACCCCCCCCTCCCCTATTTCACCTCACGTAATTTATGGACGCCCCCTTATTTCAATTGCGCGCGTTCCTACAACTTTCTTTTCCTGTGTGCGCTGGTGGCGCCGTCTTAAGGCGGCAGGTAGGAACTATACCCTTAGAAATCACAGCCTTCTAATCACACCTATTCTGCATGTATACCACCCATGCCCTAGGCCGGACTTGAACCAGCGACCTCTGCAACGCGAAGGCAGCTCGCTAGCCCCGCGCTACCGAGGCCGGTGGAAATACTACTTAACCAATGCTAAGCTGTATCTTTTTACTGCACAAACTTGTCATGTTGGCCGAAAAGCACAAAATTCAACAACCAAGCGGACTAAATCCATTAAGGTTGGTGGTCAAGGAACTAGTTTTATTTTTGTATGGCTAGAAAGGGCAAATTTCGTGTAATTTTTTGTAAATTCAGCAGTAATCGGCTTTACCGCCTCTTAAGGATTAGGTTTTTATATGATTACATCTAAGAATATTGTGAAACAATAATAGTTGCTTTTATTATCTGTTAGCACGACGGTTTCTGTCCCAGCTTCTAAACAGACTACATTTTTCATTTGATTCTCTAAAGTAATTAAAACAGACTCTATATTTTGACTCTAGAAATTTGGCTAAATTGCTAAATAGAGAAATATTCCTATCTTAAAACAAACATCATATGTCCGTAGTTTTACTCTTGCTGACGAGAAGGCTAATTTTAAGCACAGTTTCGAAAACATAATTCCAAATCTAAATGACCCATAATCTGTGAGTATGCTAAACGTTTAGTAGTATTGTAAATGCTTTGATATACAGTCTCCTGCAACTGTGCTGTACAACTAAGAAAGTTTCGGTTCGTATGAAAATATAATTGGGATTCTAACATTTAGTCCGAAGCTATATGAATGTCGTCCTTACAGACAAAAAATATTTTGGTAAGTCGTATCCCCAGTTTCAAAGGTAATTAATCTTCTTATTTAGCTGTATAAACGATTAATACACAAGAATCCACAAGGTAAATGACAGCTTACCTTAATTCAATCGTTACAGCTTTTATGGCAGAGTCATGACTTATAATCCTTCAAAAACAAAGAAGTGGATTTGTTTGTATCATTTGACTGGTGCATTTTTTTTTTATATATATATATACTGCTTTACGTCTCTTTTTAACATCGAGGTCCTTAGAGACGGGAAAGGATGAGGGGCAAGGATGGGGGCAAGGAATGGGAAGGAATTCGGCCATGGCCTTTTGAAGGAAGCATCCCGTCATTTGCCTGGAGTGATTTGGGGAAACCATGGAAAACCCAAATCTGGATGCCCGGACGGGGATTCGAACCGCCGTCCTCCCGAATGCGAGGCGAGAACGCTAACCGTTACACCGCCCCGCTCGGTTTGACTGGTGCGGAATCCTACCTCTTACAAATTAAGTCAATAACAAGAAATATTACAGGAGATTTCACCAGACATCCAAGCTTGATTTTGGTTTTCAGGTGCAGTGTACCTCACTTTCCCTACGTCTGATTGCAGAACATTACTGCCAACGTCCAAGCAACTTCAGTTATAGTCATATGAATTGAATCTTCGTTTCCTGTAAAATTCATTGACCACAGCATTTCATGTCAAAGCATTAACGATGGCACTGAAATGTACAGTGCAATGACAGATTACTAATTATTTTGATAGTTCAGATTTGCCAGAAAACTGCAGAGGCCCGGGGGCGGAATCAAACACGAGACCACTGCGCTCATGCGGCAGAAAAAGAGGTATTAAAGTTAGTATCTACACCTGTCTGTGAACTCTGTAAGTTGTTTGCTGTCTTGATCTACTAGAGCAATGTATATTCCTGAGGCTAAAACTGGAGTACAATCCCAACAGCGTCGGAATGAGGATGTCTGAACCAGCCAGCGAAACTGTTGGGAGACAGGATGTTGGCCCCAGTTCTGGAACGCGCGGTCACGTCTGGGAACTCCCTTGAATACAGCGCGATAGCCCACGCTTGGACCTGCTCGTCACGAAAAAGCCATCTGCGAAGAGACTCGCTGGAATCAATGATGTGTGTTAACTAAGTCGCACGACAGTGTAGTACGCACTCAGAAAACATTTCACCGCGTACACGTGGCGTCTCAGGAAGTGAAATTATGAGGGACAACTACACACGTATATTTCAACGTGTGCGCTATTTCAAATTATTGAGGGGGAAAAGGAGTTTGTATTTTTATTTCACAAGTAAAAACTTCCCAACAGCTTATAAAGCTAGATAGGTCCCAAAATCTCGAGAGATGTTAAAAAGATTTTTATTTTCATTCAGTCAGAAGTTATAGTCTTATAACCTACTAAATAGTCCCCCAAGAACACAACGTTACTGTCATGAAAAGAACCTACCCAGTTCCACTAAATACTTTTTCTTTAATGGCGTCATCCGATTCAAAACTATGATGTCGACCTTTTTTAAGTAAATTTTAGTTTGGGAACATAATTAAGTCTGGTAGAGCTGGCATCTGAATACATCGACGACATAAAGAAATTTTTCTCAAAGATGTGTGGTATGCGATTAATGCAAATGAGATAGACTGTGTTGAAAATAATAGTGTGTGAAGTTCTGTATGAGTAACAGTCGACGGAGCCATGTCAGGAACTTTAAGGTCATTAGAGGCGGCAAAGTTTTGGCGGGAGAGGGGGGGCGCAAGGAACTGGAAGAAATTCGACCGCGGCCTTTTGAAGGAACCATGTCGTCATTCGCCTGGAATGATATCGGGAAACAATGGAAAACCGACACCTGGATGGCCGGACGGGGATACGAACCTGCGTCCTCTCAAATGCAAAGCCAGAGCGTTACCACTCACCCACCGCGCTCGGTATGAATTATGGGTTGAATTATACGATATCAGTAAAGTAGAGTTGTAGGCTATGGGTGATATTTAACTAGAGAAAATAAAAATGCACATTTCATTGCATAGGAGATGATACTTCTGCTTCTTTTGATTTTCGCCTGATTTGGAGCACGGGAAACAGCTGGTTTTTGCTTTTCGCCTCCTCCCAGAATGTTTTCATTCTTTCAGTGAGGTTCCTCCACCTATCCCAACTTTTTCCATATTTCTTCTCGTCCCCTCAATCCATTTTGTCGTCACCTTTCGTTAGTTTGTTGTGGCAAATACTATAATAGTCAAATTTATAGTGGTATGCATGGCTTTTGGCAGTCATGTGTGGTTTGTGACATCTCAACTTTAAACTTTCTTAGGGCATTTGAACAATAGTTCTGAAATGAATCCCGGAATGTTCATGTAACAGAGAATCCTTCAGATTAGTGTGAGTAAGATAAGTATATCTAATGCAGTAGGACAAATTTTTCTGTTCGACAAAATCTGCCCCTCTAACCGGAGCGAAGTTTGATTGCGGTCAACAAAACTATGTAATGGTGGTGTTTGCGAGAGGTAGTTCATAAAAAAAATTAAATTAAACAGTACCGTTCAGAATCTATATTCTTTTATATCAGTAATTAGTAATTTCCATGATATTTTCTTTTCTCTGATCATACCAAAAACAACAGGGACACCGGACGCAGGCCACCGCAGTGAGGGGCGGAGCGGGGAGGAAGAATTGAGTTCCTACCCGTCTGTCCGGGTGTTACGCCCTGTGTACCAATTAATCTATTGGAGGAACGTCCTGTGTCGCCATCTGTCTGCGAAACGCGTAACTTTGTGTGTTCTTTGTGATACGAGTATTTTTTGTTTGTGAAATGTTTTTGAGGCAGAAATTAGGAACCTAGATTATTGCAGAACACCGCCTAGTAAGGGAGAGCCCAGAAACTACGTGCCTCGGTCTAAGGAGGATGGCGGGGGGGGGGGGGGAAGTTGGGCAGAAAGCTACGCTGGGCTACGTAAGTAAGGGGAGGAGGGACCCCAGCGAAGCCACGAAGCTTTTCATCTTTTCATTCATATTGTTTGTCACAGTTATAATAATGTACAGAACACACAACAGCATGCGTATATTTAGTTCCGTCATTTCATTATCTCCGCATGTAATTTGGATATCTTACATACAAACAGTGCTGCGCATGCGTGTGACTTGAAAGTTATGGTTCTGGGTTGAATGCGACAAGCGCATTAGAACTAATCGACATTGCGATCCAAAAAGCATTAGTCATGCCGTACATAGACTCAAAAGCGCTTACAGATTTCACCAGAGATTTTCCAAGGCAGTAACAGTTCATATTGTTTTGATGGCTTGAAAAAATGCTGTTTTGATTAGGATCGTTGGTGTGTGACCACTCCGCTAATTGATAAAATAATTTTAATTTTGTTTTGTGAAGTGAATTTAAGAAAAACTTTAATAATAGTGCTCGCTGAAGTGTTATTCCAAGTTGAAAGTTTGGTGTGAAGTAGCGCTGTACAGTGAACTTTACGAGGCTTGTCGAAAATATTTTTCAACGAGTTTTCATTATCCAGTGAGTTACAGAAATGTTTTAAGCAGATCAAAGAAACATTCTCTGGTAAAGTAGGAAGAAAGGTGAGAGAACTGCAGCAAAAGAAAACAAAAATGCGTCTGTTCTTAGTTCTTTAACGCGGCAGTTATAGTGGGTTTTATTTTATCAGTTAGTGAACAATGATGAATGAGAAGAAGAGAATGTTTTTAGTAACACGTCAAGAAGGATCTCTGTTACTAAGAAAGAGTTTTCCCAATCATTTATCATTTGCAAAGTGGCTAGTGTCAACATTTCAGAATATTTATAGCTATAGAAAATTACATAACGCAAATAACAGTACAAAATGTATCCTGGAATTATTAGGGAAAAATGCTACGTGCCACATGGGGTTGGGAGGGTTTCGAGGCATAATTCACGTCACCACGTAAGGGTACTTGGGGGGAGAGGAGGATTCAAGGGAAGCCAAAATGGAGCCACGTAGCTTATAAATGCTCCCTACCCGCAATCAGGACGGCCAGTATGCAGGAGTCTAGGATCGTGCCCGATCCCGTTGTACCTCCCCGATCCAGAGTGCACCACCTCAGCGCCCTTAGACACACTTACGGATTCACCATACATTTATATCCCGTATTATGAATTAATTAATAATACCATATATAAATGTAAAAACATTACGGGAAAAAACTGTATACATTTCAGAAAATTGGATCACTGAAGATACCTCGCCAAGAGGGTTTTTTTTTTTTTTGTCCCTCGACTGCCCTTACTATCTTGCGCTAACCTCTAACCTCTTCATTTCAGTATAAACGTTAAACCTATATCTTCAATCATCTCCTTCATATATTCTAATCTTTGTCTACCTCTATAGTTCTTTCCTTCGACTGTTCACTCCAGTAACAAATTAACCAACCCCGCATGTCTTAAAATATGACCCACCGTCCTATCTCTTTTTTCGCTAAGACTATTCCACAAGCTTTTTTCTCATCCATCATTTCCAAAACACGTTCATTTCGTACTTTATCTGTCCACTTAATTTTCACTCTCCTATAGCACCACATTTCAAATGAATCAATTTTCCTTCTTCCATGCTTCGCTACCATAAAGTGCTCTGCCCCAAGTATTAGATCAATTTTAGAAACTAAAAGATGACCATGTGCTTGTACCAAGCATATGGTCATCTCCACGCACTAGCATATTAATATTTATTTCTGAAGAAGACCATCTTAAGAAGGTCGAAACCGGTCAAGACTAATAGCCTGACTGATGCAACTGGTTGGCTGTATTTTACATCTATCAACTATTTACCGTTGCTGAGAGCAGTATGTTTATAATCATAAAGCTCTTTTCGCAAGTGCTATTCTGCTTGTAACATCATTCCTGCTTGGTCCATCAGTTGTAATTTTACTTCCTAAGTAGCAAAATTTATTTACTTTTCCTGTCACATACGATCATATTTTTATATTTAATCCACTTTTATTGTTATCATTTCTAGTACATTTCATCACTTTAGTCTTGCTTTCATTTATATTTAATCCAAAATCTTCGATCAGTAATTTATTCATGACTTTCAGTAACTTCTCAATATCCTCAGTCTCTTCTGCTAATAGGACAATTTCATCAGCAAATCGTTGCATAGTGAAATTTTCTCCTTGAACACTTATGCTACATCCAAATTTCTCTTTTACTTCCTCTACATATGAACTGAATATTGATGGAGCTGGACCACATTCTTTTCTCACATCCTTTTTAACTGATGCATGTATCTCATGATTCTCTGCTTTTTTTATACCCACTTGATTCTTATATAGATTATAAAGTATTCTTCTACCCCAATATTTTACAGCTGACTTCTTCAAAATTTTTAACAACTTGACCCATCTAACATTATGAAAAGCTTTTTCTAAATTAACAAATGCCATAAATGAATCTTTGTTTTTCTAGATCCACCCTACAAGTATTAATTTTAATGCCAGATTTTTTCCTCTTGTAGCGCGGTTATTCCTAAACCCAACTGATCTTCACCTACTATCTCTTCCACTATCCTTTCTATTATTCTGTATATTAACCTGGTCAGTAATTTTGAAGCATTTGATGATAGACTCATGGGGGGATAAATCTCACATTTGACAGCTTGTGCTTTCTTCGGAAGTGCGAAGATGGTTTAAAATCAAATGCTCCTTGTCCAGTTTCGTAACTGGTAAGTTTGAATAATGTTTGGAATCCTTTTTTTCCTAGGGGTTTCAGAAGTTCTGCAGGAATCTTATCAATTCCATCTGGGTTACTTGATTTCAGGTCTTTCAAAGCTCTGTCAAATTTTGACCTTAAAACAGGATCTCCGAAGTCATCAATGTTGATATCGCCTTCTTTTTGCAGTACACTGTTGTTAAAATCATCTCCATTATACAGTTTCTCGCTGTTTTTCTTCCATCAGTTAGATCTCTCTTCTGAGCTTAAAAGAGGTTTCCCATCAGTAGCATTAATGTTTAAACATCTTTTCTTCATTTCATCCAAAAAAAAATTTGGGCTTCCTGTAGACTACATCTACTTTACCTATGATCATTTCCTTTTCTACATCTTCGCACTCTTCTTGCATCCACTTTTCTCTTGATTTGTTTGCATTTCCTGTTTATTTGATTTATAAGTGTCTGTACTGCCCTCTTCATGCTTCACCCTGAGCATTTTTGCAATTTCTCCTCTGATCCATCAACTTCAAAATTTCTTAGATGATCCATTGTTTTCGGTCTTATTTTTTAAAGCCTTATTTTTCTAAAACAGCTTTGATTAATTCTCTCTTCAATCAATTCCATTCGTCGTCAGTTGAATTACTTTCAGAGTTATTTCTTAGACCCTTGTCTACCATCTATGCAAATTTTTATCTCATGTTAGATTGCTTCAGTTTGTTGATTTACAGTCCGTTCTGCTTGTATTGCATCTTTATTTTCTTGAATTTCAGTATGCACGTCATAATTATTAGAGTGTGGTCAGAGTCTATGTCAGCTCCTGGATACGTTTTATTATTATTATTATTATTATTAGTATTATTATTATTACTCCGCGATTCACTAAAAGTGTGTGGCGGAGGGTGCTTGCACCTATTCGAAAGGGTAATAGTTTGGAAGGGATATACAGGATATGGCAGGAGGCGCCCTTGGGCTAATATGAGGAACCATCGCAGCATTCACCTGGAGTGATCCGGGAAAACCATGGAAAGCCCAGATCAGGATGGCCGGAGTGCTTTATCGAAAGCTACTCCTGTTGGATTTTAAGTTTACTCGCCCGGTAAATCCTTTCTATTCGATTCCCTAATCGCTCGTGGGATAAATGGGTACAGAAATGAATCGGTTCTGGCCCTGATTTCTCTTGTCTTATTTTCGTGGTCATTACGAGATATGAATGTTGCTGGTAGCAATATTTGCTTGCTATCATTCCTAAATACGTCAGTCGTGAATTTTTCAATTAGCCTCTCTCAAGAGCAACGCCATCGGTGTTCCAGGTCTTCCCAACCTAACTCCTTCAACATCGCACTTACGCTTTCCCTCCAACTATATATACCTGTCACGAATCGGGTGGCTCTTCTTTTTACGGTCTTGAACTTGATTCCTAAATCTCTGTTTGACCATGATATAGTCTAGGTGATGTCTAGCCATATCCTCTGAACATTTCTATGTGTATATCTTGTGTGCATGATGTTTAACTAGTGTATTCGCCACGACTAGTTTATATCTGTCACAATATTCAAGCAACCTATTTCCTTCCTCATCTCTTTCTCCTAGGCCAAAACTTCATACTGTATTCCACTCTTTAACTTCCCCACTCCCCTTCCGCGTATTGGATTAATTCTTCATTTTCAGCGAATATTTTATCTATTTCTTTATCATCCTCCTGTGCCGTTGGCATATACACTTGTACTAACACTCGCCCGCGCATCCATATTTGGTTTCCCCAAATCACTCGAGGCGAATGCCAGGATGCTTATTTCAAAAGGCCATACTCGAATTCATTCTTTCCCATTCTTTGTCCCCAGTCCTTTCCCGCCTCTAATGACTTCGATGTCAACGAGGCGTAAAGACATAAGCAAAAAAAGTTTAGTTTTTGTTCCCATCAAAATAATCCTTTCACTAAACTGTTCATAATAACTCACCCGTTTCCCTACTGTCTTGTTCATTTTAAATTCGGCACCAGTAACTCTACTGACAGCTTTTGTGCTAATAATACTGTATTTCCCAGACCAGAAATCCTGTGCATCCTTCCACTTAATCTCACTAATCCCAATGACATCTAATTTAAGTAATTCCTCCTCCTTAGGTCTTCTAATCTACCTTCCGTATTCAGACTTCCAACATTCCACGCTCTGACTCGTAGAAAGTTTCTATCCATTCTGATGACTGCTCTCTCAGCAGTCCCCTCCCAGATATCCGACTGGGGGATTATTTTACCTCCGGAATATTTTACCCAGGAAGAAGCTATCATGATATGTGTAATTTGAGAGGATTACATGATTTTGGGGTACTCTTTTGGTCTTGAATGCAGTGGCTTCCCTTCGCCTTGTACATCCCCATGCCGTTGATCATTTCTGATTCATCCGCCTTTAGGGACCGTTTCCAACCCCAAGGGCAAGAGGGTACCCTGAACCGCCCCCCGTCTCTTCCGCCCTCCTTTCAGGAGACCGTTGACAAGCAGTGGGTGACTACCAGGAATCATTCAGTCACCAGAGCCTCGTCCGTGCAAGTAGGGCGCACCACGTGAAGGAGAGGTTGACATTTGGTCGGAAGAGGCTAACACAGCATCTCCCAAACCTGTACACCCATCTTTAGTAAATAATTTTTATTAAGAAATAATTCATGATTTCTATATTCCTTGTGTGGTCACTAGTACAGCAAAAAATGCATTAAAATTTTCCACCTGATCCAGAAGTTTAATGCAATCTCTTCTATTTGACCGGAAGATTCAGTAGCTCAATCTAACTCCGCTGTTGCGTATTAGACTACACGGTTACTGTTATCCCGAAATAATTTAGATTAATAGTGGGAGATTCCCCAATAACAGGACAGATATGTGTAGATTCGCCAACAGACGGCAGAATTGAGTTTCTTACTGTGGAGTAGATTATCCCTAATGATCTCAATCATAGACAGGACTTTAAAAGCCATACTAGAATCTCCCAAATAGCTTAAATATGTTCGCTCCAATTCCATGTGAAAACCGTTTCGGGGATGTGAAACAGTATATATTCCTGGGGAGCGTCCATAAACTACGTGGATCGGTCAAGGGGAGGGGAGGGGGGTTGCTGGAAAGCTACGTTGGGCTACGTGGGGGAGGGGGGGTTCGAGCCAGGCCACATAGTTTTATTCATATTATTTGTAACATTTAAAACGAGGTAAAGATCACACAAACAGCATGTAAATATTTATTTCCGTCATTTAATTATCTCAGTATGTAATTTACGATAATCTGACATGAAAAAACAGTACAAAATAGGGGGAAAAAGCTACGTGCTACGCAAGGGGGGGGAGAAGAGAAAATCCACGTCAGGCTACGTGGGGGGGGGGGGGGGGGATTTCACAGAAGGCCAAAATGGAGCTACGTG
>CM061921.1:302759160-302810511 GCA_031002005.1 Vandiemenella viatica | reverse complement strand
TAAAAGGTGTGGCGGAGGGTGCTTGCACCTATTCGAAAGGGTAATAGTTTGGAAGGGATATACAGGATATGGCAGGAGGCGCCCTTGGGCTAATATGAGGAACCATCGCAGCATTCACCTGGAGTGATCCGGGAAAACCATGGAAAGCCCAGATCAGGATGGCCGGAGTGCTTTATCGAAAGCTACTCCTGTTGGATTTTAAGTTTACTCGCCCGGTAAATCCTTTCTATTCGATTCCCTAATCGCTCGTGGGATAAATGGGTACAGAAATGAATCGGTTCTGGCCCTGATTTCTCTTGTCTTATTTTCGTGGTCATTACGAGATATGAATGTTGCTGGTAGCAATATTTGCTTGCTATCATTCCTAAATACGTCAGTCGTGAATTTTTCAATTAGCCTCTCTCAAGAGCAACGCCATCGGTGTTCCAGGTCTTCCCAACCTAACTCCTTCAACATCGCACTTACGCTTTCCCTCCAACTATATATACCTGTCACGAATCGGGTGGCTCTTCTTTTTACGGTCTTGAACTTGATTCCTAAATCTCTTTGACCATGATATAGTCTAGGTGATGTCTAGCCATATCCTCTGAACATTTCTATGTGTATATCTTGTGTGCATGATGTTTAACTAGTGTATTCGCCACGACTAGTTTATATCTGTCACAATATTCAAGCAACCTATTTCCTTCCTCATCTCTTTCTCCTAGGCCAAAACTTCATACTGTATTCCACTCTTTAACTTCCCCACTCCCCTTCCGCGTATTGGATTTAATTCTTCATTTTCAGCGAATATTTTATCTATTTCTTTATCATCCTCCTGTGCCGTTGGCATATACACTTGTACTAACACTCGCCCGCGCATCCATATTTGGTTTCCCCAAATCACTCGAGGCGAATGCCAGGATGCTTATTTCAAAAGGCCATACTCGAATTCATTCTTTCCCATTCTTTGTCCCCAGTCCTTTCCCGCCTCTAATGACTTCGATGTCAACGAGGCGTAAAGACATAAGCAAAAAAAGTTTAGTTTTTGTTCCCATCAAAATAATCCATTTCACTAAACTGTTCATAATAACTCACCCGTTTCCCTACTGTCTTGTTCATTTTAAATTCGGCACCAGTAACTCTACTGACAGCTTTTGTGCTAATAATACTGTATTTCCCAGACCAGAAATCCTGTGCATCCTTCCACTTAATCTCACTAATCCCAATGACATCTAATTTAAGTAATTCCTCCTCCTTAGGTCTTCTAATCTACCTTCCGTATTCAGACTTCCAACATTCCACGCTCTGACTCGTAGAAAGTTTCTATCCATTCTGATGACTGCTCTCTCAGCAGTCCCCTCCCAGATATCCGACTGGGGGATTATTTTACCTCCGGAATATTTTACCCAGGAAGAAGCTATCATGATATGTGTAATTTGAGAGGATTACATGATTTTGGGGTACTCTTTTGGTCTTGAATGCAGTGGCTTCCCTTCGCCTTGTACATCCCATGCCGTTGATCATTTCTGATTCATCCGCCTTTAGGGACCGTTTCCACCCCAAGGGCAAGAGGGTACCCTGAACCGCCCCCCGTCTCTTCCGCCCTCCTTTCAGGAGACCGTTGACAAGCAGTGGGTGACTACCAGGAATCATTCAGTCACCAGAGCCTCGTCCGTGCAAGTAGGGCGCACCACGTGAAGGAGAGGTTGACATTTGGTCGGAAGAGGCTAACACAGCATCTCCCAAACCTGTACACCCATCTTTAGTAAATAATTTTTATTAAGAAATAATTCATGATTTCTATATTCCTTGTGTGGTCACTAGTACAGCAAAAATGCATTAAAATTTTCCACCTGATCCAGAAGTTTAATGCAATCTCTTCTTATTTGACCGGAAGATTCAGTAGCTCAATCTAACTCCGCTGTTGCGTATTAGACTACACGGTTACTGTTATCCCGAAATAATTTAGATTAATAGTGGGAGATTCCCCAATAACAGGACAGATATGTGTAGATTCGCCAACAGACGGCAGAATTGAGTTTCTTACTGTGGAGTAGATTATCCCTAATGATCTCAATCATAGACAGGACTTTAAAAGCCATACTAGAATCTCCCAAATAGCTTAAATATGTTCGCTCCAATTCCATGTGAAAAACCGTTTCGGGGATGTGAAACAGTATATATTCCTGGGGAGCGTCCATAAACTACGTGGATCGGTCAAGGGGAGGGGAGGGGGGGTTGCTGGAAAGCTACGTTGGGGCTACGTGGGGGAGGGGGGGTTCGAGCCAGGCCACATAGTTTTTATTCATATTATTTGTAACATTTAAAACGAGGTAAAGATCACACAAACAGCATGTAAATATTTATTTCCGTCATTTAATTATCTCAGTATGTAATTTACGATAATCTGACATGAAAAAACAGTACAAAATAGGGGGAAAAAGCTACGTGCTACGCAAGGGGGGGGAGAAGAGAAAATCCACGTCAGGCTACGTGGGGGGGGGGGGGGGGATTTCACAGAAGGCCAAAATGGAGCTACGTGGTTTATGTACAATCCCTTAAAACCCAGTATACTACCAACTACTGATTATAGGTTAGTTACTTCATATGTCAAAAGTACACACTATTTCCATTGTTAATTATAAACACATAACATATCGTGTTAATTATTACATCTGAAATTCAAAAGACTTTTACTAAACGCCACATTTGTTACCATGATATGAAGGCGGAGAAATTAAAATGGTCAAGAATATGAATATGAATGGCAATCGGATCATTAACTACAGCATGTTCGTGTTATCGATAATTTCCCATTTCCTTTGTTGAGCCACGAACTAAATCACAAGTTTTATCCACACGATTATTTTCATTATAAGTACTGTATTATTTCTAGCTGACAGTCGAAAGTGCGAACATTTGTGCCCATTTTTATCGAGTTATTAAAAATTAAAAGATGACAGAAATTAAGAGTTTATGAATTAAGCTCATCATTATATTCAGAGCGAAGGGTCACTGCTGTCAATCTATGTTTCATTACAGCGTTCATAAATCCTCTGGAACACGCAGACAGCCGTTTCAGAACACCAAACGACTTTGGTATCCCCTGAAATATCTAAATTTTTCATGGCGGTTACATTTACAGGCATTTTTTATCCAATAATTTTTCGCCCAGAGTCAGACTAGTGCCTTGCAGAAGGATTGATTTATGAGCAATCAGTCCGGTTGTGTGAGAGCCACTGTTGTTTGTGGAGCTTGTTATCGTGTGACTGGTGTTCCGTTGGCCGTGTGTACAGAACCACTCATACAGCACCCACACGACAAACACGGACAGCAAATAAACAAATCTCAAATTTTCCACGTTAGCGGAATTGGTTGGAACTCTAAAACGGTACACTTAGAGGTGGCCAAGGACATCCGAAATTTTAATTATTTGTTAGGTTCATAATTATTTGTTAGATTCATAAAGGGTGTAAGGGTTTGGGAGAGACTATACTAACCTTTTCCAACCAAATGTCAACCTCTCCTTCACGTGGTGCGCCCTGTTTTCAATTTAAGTTAGATGTGGGATTATTGAGATCAAATGGAAGGATGCTCAGGATTTCTGATTTGTGGAACACAGGATAATTAGCACACAAGCTGTCAATGGAGTCACTGGTGTAGGATTTGTAATGAATGAGAAAGTAGGGAAAACGGGTGAGTTATTATGAACAGTTTAGTGACAGGATTATTTTGATGAGGTTACAAACTAAGCCCGTCCCAACCACATTAGTACAAGTGTATATGCCAACGTCACAGGAAGATGAATTAATCCAATATGTGAAAGGGGAGGAAAATCTAATAATCATGGGTGACTGGAAAGCAATAGTGGGAGAAGGAAAAGAGGCAAATACAGTAGGAAGTTTTGGTCTAGGAGAAAGAAATGAGAGAGGAAGTAGGTTGTTAGAATTTTATGAAAGATATAAGCTAGTTGTGGTAAACACTTTATAACCAGGCAAGAAGGATATACACCTGGAAACGTCATGGGGATACAGGCAGATATCAGCTAGATTATATCATGGTCAAACAGAGATTCAGGAATCAAGTTCTTGACTGTAAAGCGTACCCAGGTGCAGACATAGACTCTGACCATAACTTGATAGTAATGAAGTACAGGCTGGAATTGAAGCGAATAAGGAAGCAAAGTAAACAGAACAGACTGGATGTGAATAAACTGAAACAATGTAGCAGGAGAGAAAATTTTTCAGAAATGGTAGACTTAGGTCTAAGAAGTAACTCTGAAAGGGGCTCAACTGAGGACGAACGGAATGCACTAAAGTCCAAAATAATGAGAGCTGGTGAAGAAACATTAGGTTTTAGGGAACAAGCCGCCCGAAAGCCTTGGATCACAGAAGAAATTTTCAAGCTGATGGATCAGAGGAGAAGGTACAAAAATGGTCAAAAGGAAACAGGAAGATAGCAATACAGGCAATTTAGGAATAAAATAAACAGGGAATGTAAAAAAGCAAAAGTAAAATGGCTAGAAAAAAAGTGTGAAGATGTAGAAAAGGAAATGGTTGTGAGTAAATTCGATGTTGAATATAAGAAGATCAAACAGAATTTTGGAGAAATGAAGAAAATAGATGTGAACATTAAAGCTGCCGATGAGAAACCTCTTTTTAGCACAGATGATAGAGCTAACCGATGGAAGGAATACATTGATAAACTGTATGTTGGGGACTACTTTAATAATCGCGTAATGGAAAAGGAAGGCGATGTTGACATTGATAACTTAGGAGATCCTGTTTTGAGGACAGAATTTAATAAAGCTCTGAATGACCTGATAGCGAATAAGGCAGTTGTTTTACATGAGATCATTGCAGAGCTTCTCAAATCCTTAGGAGAAGAAGGAATCGAAAGATTATTCAAGCTGATGTCAAAAAGTTATGAAACGGGAGAAATTCCAACTGATTTTAATAAAAATATCATCTTCACAGATGCAGAAGAAAGCACAAGCCGACAAATGTGAGAATTATCGCACCATTAATCTAACATCACATGCTTCAAAATTACTGACCAGAATAATATACAGAATGATGGAAAGGGTAGTAGAAGAGATAGTAGGTGAAGATCAGTTTGGGTTTAGGAAAAATCGCGGTACAAGGGAAGCAATTCTGACTTTAAGATTAATACTTGAAGGGCGGATCAAGAAAAACAAAGATTCTTTTATGGCATTTGTTGATTTAGAAAATGCTTTTGATAATATTAGGTGGGACAAGGTGTTCAAAATTTTAAAGAAGTCAGGTCTAAAGTATCGAGATAGAAGAATATTTTAAAAACTATGTAAGAATAAAGTGGCTATAATAAAATTAGAGAATCATGAGAGACAAACATCAGTTAAAAAGGGTGTGAGACAAGGTTGTAGTCTACCCCCGTTAATATTCAACTTGTATATAGAAGAAGCAATAAAGAAAGTAAAAGAAAAATTTCCATGTGGCGTAAGTGTTCAGGGAGAAAAAATCAGTATGCTACGATTTGCTGATGACATTGTATTGTTAGCAGAAAGGGCTGAGGATATTGAAAAGTTACAGAATGGTATGAACAAAATACTGAAGGAAGATTTTGGACTGAATATAAATCAAAGCAAGACAAAAGTGATGAAATGTAGCGGGAATGATACCAATACTAGTAGATTAAATGTAAAAATAGGTTGGGATGCAACAGGAGAAGTAAGTGAATTCTGTTATTTGGGAAGCAAAATTACAACCGATGGCCGAAGCAGGAATGATGTTAAAAGCAGAATAGCACTAGCAAAAAGAGCTTTCATGAAAAAAGAGATTTTATTTTTATTTTCAAATATTGATCTAGGAATTAGAAAGAACTTTTTAAAACTTTATGTGTGGAGCACAGCACTTTATGGTAGCGAAATATCGACTTTAGGACTACCGGAATGAAAGAAAATTGCAGCATTCAAAATGTGGTGCTACAGAAGAATGCTGAAAATTAAGTGGACTTACAAAGTAAGAAATGAACGAGTTTTGGAAATGGTAGATGAGGAAAGAAATTTGTGGAAGAAGCTTACAGAAAGAAGACACAGGCTGATAAGTCATATTTTGAGACATGCTGGATTGGTTAATTTGCTGGTGAAGGGAACAGTCGAAGGTAAGAACTGTAGAGGAAGACAGAGATTAGAATATATGAAGCAGATAATTGAGGACGTGGGTTGTGAGGGATATGTAGACAAGTGGAGGTTAGTGCAAGATAGGATGGGATTGAGGATTGCATCAAACCAGTCGAAAGACTGGCAACAACAAAAAAAAAAAAAAAAAGGTTCTGAAGAAAAAAGGTGCAGATTAAATTGGCAGTAAAGATGGAATCGTAATTATAACCCCCTACCACCAGTTTATATCGATTAGACTAGTATTTCTATTGTTTATAAGTTTCCTCATCTCGATGCACTCTTCATGTCCTGAAAAACAGCAGGGGTAAATCATTTCACAAAGAAAGATGTGGGTTTTACTTCACTCCTTAATATTATGTGCGAATTTATCCGATCAGATCAAGCACAGCGTTGATTCTATTTGTTGAACGTTTCCTCTGTATACAGTAGAACTCCAATTATCCGAATCAATTGGGACCGGACCCCATTCGCATAATCAAAAATTCGGATAATCGGATTTTTTCCGAAAAAGGGTCTATTTTGATTAATTATTGTATATATGCTGAAAATGCCTTCTTTTCCAAGAGATTTTTGGTGTTTTTCCAATTCAGGAATGAAAATTTCGCCGTACCACTCGGTAAACAAAGCTGCAGTCATCCGAACTTTGGGTGGGTTTTTATAAAAGACTGTAAACCTTTTCGCAGTACGTTTCCGTCTTAGTTAAAGAAGCGATTCGGATAATCGGTGATTCGGATAATCGGAGTTCGGATAATTGGAGTTCTACTGTAGTTAGAACCAGGGATCGTCAGTTCCTGGTGCACTGAGCGGAGCTTCTGTCTGCGATTGGTGTAACTTATGTTTTCTATGATACGTGTAATTTTGTTTGTGCAGTGTTTAGTTTATGAGGCGGAGATTGGGTACCATCCGAGCACTCGCCTAGGTGACTGCGGAAAACCGCAACCAGGACAGGGAGTACGCGGAGATCAGGACACGTAACTGGTTCAGATCACATTCCTGGGTCGTAAGTCATTATTTATTTAAAATTTTGTATAGAAGCTGATAACAAATCCAAATTACTACGACATCAAAATTTTATTTCTTCTTAATAATTGTTGTCCTTCAAGTATTGAATGTAATTTAAAAATTATTTTATAGTATTCAACGCCAAAAATGTTTTCATAACAAGAACAAATTTTCAGTTATTTAATAATCGATCTATAATCGAAATGATACATTCATATCTCAATGGCTTTATGTACGATCATATTCTAAGCAATGCGTGTTAACATCTGAATTATATGGCAGGAAATAAAAGTCTCAAATAGCTAATTGGCAATGAAAATTTTTTCCACAATTACTAAATAAATTTAATATTATATTAAAGACGTAACACAACAGGCAGTGTTTTCTAGACATAGTCGACGTAAAAACAATTCACCAACCCCAAAGAGCAACACTGACGCATCAAACGTATTATCTCATCCGGGAATACCATCAATTTAAAAAGTTTCTGTTACCAAGTGTGTAAAGAAAGCTCTTGCATTCCAAAAAACTATAACTACAGATTGATCGTTTATGTGAAGTTTTACCTGTATGATTAGCCTTGAATACAGTGATAGCCGTTTCTTTAGGAGAGAGCTTCAGTTGTGAACGAAAAAAACTAAGCCTTCCATGCATTGTTCAACAGCTAGTGATAGGTCTGCTAATATCGTCCAATGTGAACCACAACTTATTAAAACTCATGTCTCACAAAATATATTAGATATCTGTAGATTCAACATATTTGTTCAGTCCCTTAGCTGCATAATGACATTCTCCTATGCCAGCAATAAGTTAATTAGCCGAATGTGATGTCTCCGAAACCTTTCTGATTACTAGTCCCACATGAGAAACAACATAAATCTCCAGGAATAAATAAATTTTCATTTCCATTCTCGAATTAAATATCTCTTTCCTCAAGTGTCGTAATTTTCCTAACGAAGAATTTTAGAGAATCTGAAGTAAAGTGACTGGTGTAGTTTGAATTCATATTTACTGCAACAAGCTTAATGTCAAACACTCAAGTGGTGGCTCGCATGTCAAAAAACTGGAATATTACTACTGAAATTGTGACTTTCACAAGTAATGTTTTTTAACATTATGACTTTATTTACATTAAGTCAGCTATTGTTACATTAATAAGACGCAGTTAGCGGTTAATGAAGACCAAAAGATCGAAAGTGTTTAACTATGGAGTGTGGCTTCCTCCTTATGCCCTTCTCAGCACTGGCAAGTTCCAGTACCCAAAACTGTCTTTATTCTCAATTAAGCTAAATATCAATCAACAACATACTCAAGACAAGAAAGATTATATTAAGAGTTTTTAAGGCTGAAGCTTCATATTTTCCATAACATATCACTGCAGAACAAACATTTCCAATGAATTTTGTTGTGATCTATTTGCCGCTACGCATGTTTAACAGATCGATTCAGTTTAGTGAATGAAACTAAAGTCTCGGAACAATCATGGGATTAGTAAATACTTCTTTGATAAAAAAATTTTACACTCTTCATATATCGTACATATATTGGCTCGAGTGGTCGTGGCACCATGTGGTATCCGCGCCTGACACAGATTAGCAGGTTCGAGTCTGGTACTGGCATATCCCCAGTGCGTGTGGAGTGAGAGCATACAACACTATTGATGGCGATTTATCTGTAGGATGGGAACGTTAAGCTTTGTGGCCTTAAGGTGACTTCGGAAGAGTAGGCCTGGAGTAATGTGCACCTGGTTTCCCCCGCCACTTCCTTCATATTTCATTCATTTACAACACAAAGAACTATCGGCACTGAACACAAACTCATCAGACATTTACACAAGCAAGAACATTTACATATACTTCTGTCACTGGAAAAGGCTTATGGAAACCACTCCAGTTAAATTTCCCGAGACACTACCTTGGATCAGTATGATTGTTTTTTTTTTTTTTTTTTTTTTTTTTTTTGTAACAGTTTAACGTCCCGTTTTAACAACGTGGTCTTTAGAGACGGGAAAGGATGGGGGCAAGGAATGGGAAGGAATTCGGCCATGGCCTTTTGAAGGAAGCATCCCGGCATTCACCTGGAGTGATTTGGGGAAACCATGGAAAACCCAAATCTGGATGCCCGGACGGGGATTCGAACCGCCGTCCTCCCGAATGCGAGGCCAGAACGCTATCCGTTACACCACCACGCTCGGTAGTATGATTGCGCTAACTTCTGGGTCACGGAGTACTGTGAATAGAACATTATATTGTGTTCAACCAAACACCCAATCGGAGCGACCTAAACACTTCCCGTGACCTTCCAAACACTTTTCACGACACACCAGTGAATTTCTTCCCGCAAAATTAATCGCGCCTCTTTATGCTAACCACAACATTTGTCGATCGTATTTTTGCCATCCGGTTTGAAGATGATGGACGAAAGAGTGAAAGTCAATAACTGCAGTCTCTGCTTCTTCTCGTGAGAAAACTTTCATAGATATAATTACTGTTCTGAGAATAAAATAATAACTACTACGAAAAAAGCTGTTACTTTCTGGTGTATCTATTTCGTTTGCTCCCACTCAGATCAAAATCTTAAGCCTTGACCCCACGGCGAGTGGTATGTTGCCGGAGGTTAGTTCTTCAGTGGACGTGTGGTCAGTTGAATTCGCGTTCCCACGACGCGTTAAATAGCAAATTGAAACTGGCCGCTTTTCGTTTTCTTTATTCTATTCTTAATTTTTGGTTAGTGAAAATTATTTGACATTAAAATGAAGGAAGTTTAAGAATCTGATAGTGACGAGGAAGTAGCATGTGCTGTAGTGGCTTATGTTCAGTGGTGAGTTTTTTAAGCGGAAAACCCATAGGCATTGTTGGATGGGTTCGTTGAATAAAGTTCGGAGAAGGTAATTATGATAATACTTAAACTAATCAAATGAATATAAAATTTAGATTAGGCCTTCTAAACCAACCACTCTCAGTTGACTATATATGATTCATTAGCTCCAGCCTCAGTTCTTGCACTGGTTTTGACTATCTTTACTAACTTCATGTAATTAGCCATTAGATTTTCTTTCATCTTCTTCAGTTCTTGCAAAGCACACTCAATACGTATCTTACACGGTTCCTGTATTCGTGGTCTTGATTTTGTGGATTCCAAATGGGATTTTCTCCCTACTACAGATCCAGAAACTCTATAATTACTTCATTACACCACTCCTAATGAACTATGTGAACATTGGGATTTAAAAATTCCAAAATTAAAATACACGCGATATATTTCCTACTACAAAATTAATAAAGCAAAAATAATCTACAACAGGCTGTGGGAGCGGGTGCACGAGCCTTACTGAGTATTGCCATCAGTCGATTCACAAGGATTTGATGCCTGAGTATTAGCTGAAACTTCAGGGAAAGGAACAAGGCTAGCTAAGCCACACGCTGTGGAACAAGGCTTTATGCAGCATCGATTGTCATTATTCATTCGTTGCACAAAGCCGCTGTTGGCCGAAAGTAGAAGTTAATTTTTTTTAAAAAGTATTGAAAACTCCTCTTGTTAGCACTCAACGGGCAAGTTAAAGAAAATATTAATCCTGGACTTTACGCTCCTTGGTATTGAAAGGTGGTAAAACAAAACTTAAGCATTGAGTAAATGAAAACATTCTAAACATCAGCGCGCAGTATTTTGGTCTCATTGAACACGTACCACTTCCTCCACAAGTAACAGAGCCTTTAAATAGCTTCCCATTAAATTTCTGTTATTTGTTATTGTTTCTTCTTCTATGAACTCTTTACTGGGTCCGGGAGTAAGCGGTTACCATGGGGGTAGTTTACCTCTCCCTATAAATGTCTGGGACGATGAACTGGGGTGGTTTCCCGTTTTCTTACCTAGTGTAACAGTGCTCGTATGTGTTATTGTAGTGTGGATGACTGTGGCAGTGTGTATGTACAGTGTAGTGTCGTTTGTGTTGCGGAGGAGGGATGAAAGAAGGGAGAGGGTGAAACTAAAGGGGCCGCAAGCTTAACGTCCCCAACCGACGGAATCACCATCTAAATTTCGTATGCCCTCACTCCATGATCAGTACGCAGAGATTTGGGATTTGACTCAGGACTTTGGTGTATAATCTGGTGCATCACCTCCTCTCCTATCCTGCGGGCCAATTCCTGATGAAGAAAATTTCTTCCATCACCAGGACTCGAATCAACTTGCCGTATGTCAGGCGCAAAACACCTTCACAACACTGCAATCAACTGAGCCAACGGGACGGGCTTATCGTTATTTATCCTCTTTTAATTCACCAAATCACTCCAGGCGAATGCCGGGATGCTTCCTTCAAAAGGCCATGGCCAAATTCCTTCCCGTTCCTTGTTAAGTACATCGAAAACGGAATTTATTATTTGCACAGCTGTAAAATATCGTGCAAGTTAATGTAAAGAAAATTGTGTTATAAATATTATTTTTAAAGTACTCGCGAACATCACAACTTAATACTTGATGGATCGAGGACGAGGTCAAGTACCGATTTTACCATGGAGCTACTGGACTGCGCATCATAACCACATTATTTCCGAAATAGGAGTGCGTTCCTTAGTTCGTATCCTTAAGTACTACAGCAAAAATATAAAAGTGACAGCCAATGTAACACTTGTGTGTCCACTGTTAGAACATTACGACACAATAAGTTCTGCTGTTCTTAAACGGAAATACTGGGATTAAAACCCCTGGCCGACCATCTTCGGCACTGAAGAAATGTAGACGTATGCTTTGATTGTCAAAAAAGAGGGTAAAACAAGCTCTAATAACAACGATATAGATCAGCCCTGGATATTCTAATAATGTTAATACAAATGTCGAGGCAGTAAGGGAAGGATGCATAATGTCTTTTACATTTGTAAAGTAATCCTACATGTATTACACATTCCAAAATTTTAACATATACAAGATAAAAATTTCAGTCGAGCCATCCCTCCGTAAGACCGGACTTCGAAATGCATTGTAACGCAAAACAGTAGGTAGGCAGCAACACGTTTTGTGTCTTAAGCGATTCACGCTACACAAAAGTGTTGCGAGTATAACTGTTGGGTTGGGCGTATTAGCTGTTGGAAAGAATACGAGCTACATTAGTGTTGGAACTAGCAGATTACTGCTTCTTCAACCACCCTGTAGGGCGCGAAATACCAACGATTACTTTAAAACCTAACTTAGTCCACAGCCCGAAGGCTGGTTGGATCCTCCCGAAGGAGACATAAGAATCCTCCGTGTCAAGGGCAGCACGACCAGCTCCTTTCCTCTGGGACCTAAAGTTTAACGTGGAACGACATGAATGAAGCATTTGATAAAATTAGAAGACATACTGAAGAAATAAGAAGATGTTTTTGTTACTTGAAAGAAAAATTGGACAAAGAAGCATTTAAGGCATTGAAAAAAAATTCCCCTTAGCGAAAAGCGATGTTGTGGCGCGGTGCTTAAGGCATCTAACCGGAGATCGAAATGATCCCGGTTTGTAACCCGGTCTCGGCTGCGATTTTCAAAGGCCCTTAACCCGCCCTTCACTTCTAGCACAGCTTGCTGTGTAGTTTGAAGGGCGATAGAACGCTTCCATGGTTCGTATTCCACGATGAACTGTAGGTCCCCTATATCGGATAGAATTAAAGTGTTGAAATATGTGGCTAGGTTACTTAGCCATGACGAGAGGCGCACTGTGCGGCGAATCGAATACTCTGGCGGCAGAACAATGCTTCGCGTTCTCTCAGCCAACAATGCCATATGATGATTTGAATTTTGAAAAAAAAACATTAGTAAGAAGAACCATCTTCAAGAAGGGAAGCCTTTCAGTGGAATGCAGCAAAGAATTGCTTAAAAATTGTTTTCTACAGATCGTTTATGCTTGGAAGTGAGTACTGGCTAATGTTGTTGCGAGGTAAAAGAAAAATGAAATTCCTTGATTCACAAACATATGAATTAAGTGTAGCAATTAAATATTCAAACCGAGCGTGGTGGGAGAGCAGTTACGCTCTGGCCTAGTATTCGGGAGGACGCGGGTTCAAATCCTCGTCTGACCATCGAGATTTCGCTTTTCAATGGTTTCCAGAAATCACTCCAGGCGAATGACGGGATGGTTCTTCAAAATGCCATCGCCGAATTCCTTCCAGTCACTTACCCCCTCTCCTTTCTCTCGACTTCGACGAGACGTAAAGCCATAAACAAAAATACAAAGTAAAGAAAATAAAAAGTATCGACGAACTGACTGTATAAAGAACTGTAACTGGCTAATTTGTCATTAGAGGGTAAAGACAGAGGCTAGTAGTATATCGACCAAGCAAGCTGCAACAGACATAGTGTTTAACAAAGAATATGAAGAAAATAGATGATTGTATGAATCTGACTGCTGACATGATGTGGCTGCTTACCGACGGAGTCGGCGACGACAGAGAGGCGAGCGCAGAGTAACAGCACTGCTGCTGCCGGCAGCATGGCTGCAGGCGGACTGAGGAGAACCAGACCACAAGGCTGCGCGCGCAATCTCCCCCACCTCCACCACTCAAATGTGCTTTACTGTCCTAGAGTGGTTTTTGCTTTGTTTTGGGCTTTACACTCCGTCGACGGCGAAGGCGTAAGAGGCGGTTAATGATTTGGAAGAGCGGTCTGGTGGCTCAGTGGTTAAGGTGTCTGACTGGGGGTCGAAAGATCCCCGGTTCGAATCCCTGTCTCGGCAGGGATTTGAGTACTCTGTTGTTGGAAAGGGAATAAGAGAACTTGATGTGATCAAGATCTGAAATCTCTAGTGGATCGACGAAACACATTGCTGTGTAATTTCTGCGGCTTTGGTATAGGTGGTTTGGCCGATTCTCATCCTAATTATTGTTGTTATACACTGCCAGTCAAAAAAAGTGAAGCAACTAGAAACAGGGGAGAAAACTAAACGAAACTTCACGGTTTGATAGGGTATGTGATTACAAATTCGAGTCAAATTTACAAAGAACTTGTCAGTATTAGCCCACTTATCGGTATGACGTTGCACTCCATATGGCATGCAGTTATTCAGTTGGGAAGAATGTCATAAAGCCATTGTATCCTCTACTGAAGCATGCTGTTTAACAACTGTTGTGTTTGATATCCTGGATACTGGCACAGGATTAAGTTGACGTGCAAGGTAGTCACACACATGTTCTATCGGGGACAGATCTGGGGATCTTGATGTCCACGGGAGTACCTCAACTTCACGCAGATATTTATTAGAGACACGTGACGTTTGTGGACGAGAATTGTTTTGATGAAAAATTCCACCGCGATTCTGTCGCAAGAGGTAACCAAAGAGGACGCACGTTGCCCCTGACGTACTGTCGTGGCGTCAGGGTATGACTTCAAGTTACGGCTAGTAGTTATTTCGGGAATCCTAAGGGTCCCCACATAGGATCATCAATGAATCCCGGTTCTGCACTATCTCGAATGACCATCGTTGGCGGGTATGGTGGTGACCATGGAAGAGGTCCCATTCTTCTAATATTTTGGAGAGGAACAACGGCGTTTCTCGTGGTGTCATGATGTGGGGAGTCATCAGGTGTGACCTCAGGTTGCAGCTGAGGGAACTCTGACAGCACAAAGGTATGCGACGAGAATCCAACCTCCTCGTAGTATCCTGGTTCCAAGTTTCTACAGAACAATGCTAGTCCACACACTGCACGTGTCTCTATGAACTGTCAGGCGGCCAGTAAGATCCCCAGATCTGCCCCCGATGGAACATGTGTGGGAACAGCTCGGATGTCAAAACCGTCCCAGTGCCAGTAAGCAGGATTTCAAGGACCAATTACAACAGTTGTAGGCCAGTTTGCCACAGGAGAGGAGACAACGGTTTTATGAAACCCTTCTCAATCGAGTCAGTGCATGCATCCAGTACAGAGAACGTGCAACATCATAATAGTAAGTGGGTTCATATTACCAAGTTCTTTGCAAATATGACTTTATTTTATAATAACTGAAATAACAACTTCCCAAACCGTGAAGTCTATGTCTGATAACACTTTTAATTCGATGTAAAATATAAATTTCTTTAATGAATAGGACGAAATCCTTCCTCAGTAACTGAATGTCTATGAACTGTCCTCCTTTGACACACCGTTTCGGAAGCTGATAAATTGTTTCACTATTTAGTATTCTAATTAGTTTTGATCCAGAAGAGGTGAACATGTATGCCGGTTAAAGAGGCTTCTCACACCAAACATATGATTTGGAAATAATACTCGTACATCTTGTAGTTTCACAGCGGGAAACTCTAGGCACCAGTATGCAATAAGATGCTAGGGAAGTGCTCACACAAACTGCCCCTACCTCGGAAATATTATAACTATCAAATTAGACCACATGTCAGTCAGGAAATATGAGATGATTGCATTCAAATTGTTGATCCCTGCAACGAAGTCTGAAGAAAATGACTAGGGGTTTTTCAAAAATTTTAATTCGTATGCAAATTGAAAGTCAGAAATCGAACGGCTTTTTTAAAATTAGTTTAGAATTATTCGAGTGCAAAAATTCCTACCAAGCCGGCACACTTCAGGCGTGGATTTCAGTCTCCATATTGTATTGTTTAAGGCAACCACGCCATACCTCCGTGGCAAAATAAATTTGTCGTATTTGTCAGCACGGACAATACGCGTAAAAGGGGGGGGGTGGCTCTCGTGCCCGGCCCCGTTGTACCTCCCCGATCGAGCGTGCGGCGCCTCAGCGTACTGAGCCATACTGGTGAGTACTGTTCAGTTTATATACTGTATATCATTGATCATTTTTTTTCCTTGCCACACACATTCATTTACACTTCGTAAATTTAAAGTGTTAAAAAAGTTTGCAATTTCAGTTTTTACTGATGAAGGAGGTCGGAAATCGATGAACACACAGAAATAGAAAAATGCGTATGACGTAACAATTCGGTGACTGCGTAGACTTCCGAAGTCATTGTCAAAGTTATCTTGTTTTTTTCTGGTCGAAAGGTTAGCGCATGTTTCGAAAGATATTATAGGCAGCAGCGATCCCAGGCATGGCAGCCGTCTGATGAATGCCACAGAATAATGGCTGAAACGTTAGGTTTCAAAAAATTGATGCAGTTCTACTCGGATAGCCAAGATAACATAATATTACAGCATTGAACCTTATTGTAGACGATAGACATGGCGTGGAGATCAGTTGCGACCAAATTGACCCCGCCAAGTGAATGGGGAACCAAGGCCGGCAGGGGCGAAAAAATACAAAATCAGTAAACTATGTTTAGGGGAAATACTATCGCTGGAAGTGGGGAGCATCGCAAAAGTAATGAACATAACATGGTATATTTCAAATTACAAGTATTTTTTAATGGCTTTAACCGTCCCGCTACTTTGGCCATCATCAAGCATTGAAATGCATGAATGTTAAAACCAATATTCTGTTTTAATCTTTATTAAATATTTTTGTAATGCTCTTATTGCTTTTAGCGTTGGTATGGATATGGTTTGTACCGAGCGTGGTGGTGTAACGGTTAGCGTTCTGGCCTCGCATTCGGGAGGACGGTGGTTCAAATCCCCGTCCGGGCGTCCAGATTTGGGTTTTCCATGGTTTCCAAAATCACTCCAGGCAAATACTGGGATGCTTGCTTCAAAAGGCCATGGCCGAATTCCTTCCCATTCCTTGCCCCCACATCCTTTCCCGTCTCTAAAGACCTCGCTGTTAAGAGACGTTAAGCAGTTAAAAAAAAAGATTATGGTTTGTATCGGGTATGTTATATCTTTGATCCTGAGTTCCCCTTCTATTACTTTTTTAATTAAGTTGCTGTAATGTTTGCATCTCAGTAGAATGTGGTACATGTCTTCCACGTCATAGCATTGTTGGCATATCGGCATATCCCCGATCTTCATGTTGTACATTCTATCTCGTAGGAGTGCGTGCCCGGTTCTCAATCTGCTTACTCCTGTTATCTCGCTTCTGTTTATTTTTAGGAGAGAATGCGATGGTTTCTAATCTAGTTTCCCTGCTATGGCTCTATACTAGAAGCCTTTGTCCGGTTCTTCCTCTATCCATCTTTTGTTCCACTCCTTCTTCACTATGTGTGTGACTGTGTGGTTGTAATCTGTGTAGGGAATTGGGGCACTTAGTTGTCTCTAGGCTACGATACCGCTGCTTCCCTTACTCCGGGGTCTATTGTAGCTTGATGATTCTTTCCTCCATTGTTTCCTTGATTAGTTGCCTGGCTGCCTCAAATATTAGAAAATTTTTACAGGTACCCTCAGGGTTTCCTTTATGGCCTGCTGCGCGCTTCTGGCGTCTGGCATCGGCTATACCCACTTCCTTTATGTTTTGGATCGCTTTTAATATCACTATTATCTCTGCTGAGAATATGGACGTTGGATTTGATAGTCTATACGTCTCATACACTTCTTGTTACATGTCGACGTATGCTGCTGTACACGATTTCTCGCGTTCTCTTGATTCTTCGGTATATATTTGCCTTCATCCCTTCCACCTTGTGTTTAACGTTTGTAGAGGCAGCTGCTTTATAATCTCAGTACCTTGTTCCTTCTTCTTTGACACTTCTGCTATAAGGTGTATATATACATGTTGGTCCAGTTCTGTCCTTGGCCACGGTTCTCGTTCACTATACATGTTGTTGATCTCTGTGGTGGCTGTGTTCCATTGGGTAGTCATTTCGCAGTATTTTATGAGACATAGGCTCTTGTGTGATTCTTGAGTTTTCGTTGTGTATTCGTGCAGCGGGATTGCTGCAGTTGGTACTTACTTTTAACCAGAATTTTAGGCTCAATATCTTCCTTCTTAATGATAGGGGTGGCGTCGCCGTGTCCAATTCCATTGCTATGACTGGTGTTCTTAGAAAGCCGCCAGGTATCCAAAAGGCAAAGCGGTGGACTGTATGATGTCCATTTCTTTAACTGTAGTCATGGATGCATTTTCATATAGGAACACATCAAATTCAATTCTTCTTATTATGAAAGGGTAATATATCCTGCGGAGCTATTGGAAGTCCGTTCCTTTGCTTGGTCTGGCCAGCGTTCTGTAGATGGTTAGTCTTTGCAGCACCGCTTGCCTTGTCTCTTCTATATGCATTCTCCAAGTTAGCTTTGTGTATAGCCAAATGCCTAAGAACTTGATTTTCCTAACTGCTTCCATGTATGTTCCGTCTATGCCGATTTTAAAATCTCCGTTTAGGAATTGTGTTCGCTTGGAGATTCCTGCCTTGCTTTTCTGAATGGATAGATCCATCCCTCTATCCTTTAAGATGTTTAGTGTCTCTTTCACTTGTTCTTATAGTATGGTTCTAGGCTTTTCTTTGTTTGGGTAGGTCACGTATACAAAAAAATCGTCCAAGTATTGTACGAATAGTTTTCTCAACCTGTTGAACATGTTTGTAGTATATATGTTGAATAATGTGGGACTCATGGGGTCTCTTTGGGATAGTCCCTGATATATACGTCAAATAAGTCTCTCTCCTTCTGCTGAACATAGTATATATTTACTCTATCCTCCAAGTTAGTGCGCCACTTAGTGATTTCTATTTTCATTCCGACGCTGTCCAAGGCTTCTAGGAAGATGTTAATTTGATCGTATTATATGTTTCCTTAACGTCAACGAAGGCGGTGAGGAGATACACAGACGGAAAAAAAAATCCCAACACCAAGAAAAAATTATTGTAGAGTAATGAAATTTGGACAATGCATTTGTCAAGTTAACATGTTTAATTGATTAAATTTTCAAGATCACAGGTTAATTTAAGCTCAAGAAAATGCATTTCAAATGTGAAATACTGTTAAATTAATAGCCGGTGTAACCTCCAGAATTTTGAATGCAAGCCTGCAAACGTGAATGCATTGTGTCATGCAGGTTTCGAATGTCACTTTGTGGTATGGAGTTCCATGCTTGTTGTACTTGTGCTGTCAATACTGGGACGGTCAGTGCTGGCTGTGGATGATGCTGGAGTTGTCGTCCAATGATATCCCATACGTGTTCAATTGGAGACAGATCTGGTGATCTCGCAGGCCAAGGTAACATGTCGACACTCTGTAGAGCACGTTGCGAGACAACAGCGGTATGAGGGCGAGCGTTATCCTGTTGAAAAACTCCCCCTTGAATGCTGTTCATGAATGGCAGCACTACAGGTTGAATTACCAGACTGACGTACAAATTTGCAGTCAGTGTGTTTGGTATAACCACAAGAGTGCTCCTGCTGTCATAGGAAATTGCTCCCCAGACCATGACTCCAGCCCTGTAGCGTGCATTCCACTGACTACAAGCCATCGCCGTTTGCGACTCCAGTGGTGTCAAGCCAGAGCTCATTGGAGGACGGAGTGGAGATCTGTTGTGTTTTCTGATGAAAGCAGGTTCTGCCTTGGTGCCAGTGATGGCCGAGTGTTGGTCAGAAGGAGGCCAGGGGAACGCCTGCAACCAAACTGTCTGCGGCCTAGACACACTGGACCTACACCTGGAGTCATGGTCTGGGGAGCAATTTCCTATGACAGCAGGAGCACTCTTGTGGTTATACCAAACACACTGACTGCAAATTTGTACGTCAGTCTGGTAATTCAACCTGTAGTGCTGCCATTCATGAACAGCATTCAAGGGGGAGTTTTTCAACAGGATAACGCTCGCCCTCATACCGCTGTTGTCTCGCAACGTGCTCTACAGAGTGTCGACATGTTACCTTGGCCTGCGAGATCACCAGATCTGTCTCCAATTGAACACGTATGGGATATCATTGGACGACAACTCCAGCATCATCCACAGCCAGCACTGACCGTCCCAGTATTGACAGCACAAGTACAACAAGCATGGAACTCCATACCACAAAGTGACATTCGAAACCTGTATGACACAATGCATTCACGTTTGCAGGCTTGCATTCAAAATTCTGGAGGTTACACCGGCTATTAATTTAACAGTATTTCACATTTGAAATGCATTTTCTTGAGCTTAAATTAACCTGTGATCTTGAAAATTTAATCAATTAAACATGTTAACTTGACAAATGCATTGTCCAAATTTCATTACTCTACAATAATTTTTTCTTGGTGTTGGGATTTTTTTTTCCGTCTGTGTAGTTCCCCCTAACGTAGTTTAACTGTATCTCCGTGACTAATGTACTTCTGTTGTCAAAAGTGCCATATCCTTTTCGAAATCCCATTGTTCTGCTGTCAAGTTTCCTGTAATCCTCGGTGAACCACTGCATTCTGCTTTTGATCATCATGCACATGATCTTTGCTAGACAGAATAGTAATTAGATAGGTCTATATGAATTACTTTTAGTTTTGTCCTTATTCGCCATTAGGTCTCATATAATCAGGATATTCTTCCACCGTTTCGGTACATATGTTGTTTCCAGCACTTCATTATATAGGTCCAGTAGGTTCTGTTTCGCTCTTGGCGTAAGTTCTTCCTTCTATTTCGGGAGCCGTATCTTCCTTTTTTTGTAGCTCTAACATTTGGAACTTGGTATGGTCTAATCTCCTTAGCTCGGTGTCTCGCTTTCTAGCCTTGTCCCCACCCCATTCTAGCGAGTCGTACGACAGCACAGTCAAGGATAAGAAGTTTTCCACTACTTTTATGTTACTGGTGATCCAGCTGGAGTAGTTTTGTTTCCTTCAGCTCATATTAGTTTTTTCCACATTTCTTGAGGTGTGATACCGTATTTTATACTGTCACAGAACTTTTCCCATCGATTTCTTTTTGCCCTTCTTATAGTGGAGCTGGCTTCCACTATTGCCTTCATAAACGTAGCAAATTTATTCACTGTCGGACACTTTGGTAGGTGAGCGTCGTCTAGCTATAGCTTTGGAGCATTCTGCTGTCCGCTATGGTTTCCTTTCTACGGAATTATTCTCTTCGCTTTTGGCCATGGGTTTACATTTATGGCTGCAGATGTAATTATTGTACCGTTGCTGTGTAAGTACATCCTCATCATTTTCCTATTGCGGTGGCGTGTTTACCTTGTTTTGATTTTTTCCCCCTTTTGGCTCTTTAGCAATTCCATAAGGTTCTTAGTGGCGGGTGGTTGAGCTTATTCGGTACATCTTTGATCTATTTTTTTTTTAACTGCTTAACGTCTCTTAACAGCCAGGTCTTTAGAGACGGGAAAGGATTGGGGACAAGGAATGGGAAGGAATTCGGCCATGGTCTTTTGAAGGAAGCATCCCGGCATTTGCCTGGAGTGATTTGGAAAACCATGGAAAACCCAAATCTGGATGCCCGGACCGGGATTCGAACCTCCGTCCTCCAGAATGCGATGCCAGAACGCTAACCGTTACACCACCAATCTCGGTGTCTATTTCATAACGAAGTGGCCGCTGCCCAGGGTGTTCTTTAGTATTTACCAAGTTGTTTTGTGTCTTAAGTTCGCTGATTCTATAGATATGTCTGGCTACTATCTTCTTTGGGCAGGTGTTCCTGTTCGTTGAGCGTGGAAAATGTGTATGGTGTAATTACGGTTGCGATCTGCTCCCCTTGCTGGGCCTCAGGATACTACCCTGTCGGGAGCTGGTTGAGTATTTCCTACCATTCCTCTTCAGTAACGTTGACAAAACCGTGTTGATGGTGCCTCCTTGTACACTGTCTAATGCTAGGATTTCTATTTCGGTTGTTGATATCACCACATTTCTGATGGAACTGTATATCATATTTCTGACCATGATCCCCGTCCTTCCTGTAACTGTAGTAGAGGCTGTTAGCCAAGTTTCTGTGATGAGTTAAACGTCCACTTTGTGATCTTCATGTACCCTTTGGAGGTGTTTCCATTTATGATATAGGCTTCTAGCGTTCCATTGTAGAATGTTTATGCCTTCTCTTAGCCATTTTCAGTTGTTGTACTAGGGTTCTCCGGGTTTTGCTTAGGTGGGCCAATCTCATTTATTTCTTGTTTATACTTTTGGTGGTTATATCTTGCACCATTTTTTATTATATTTTTTTGTACAGTCGCTGACATTTTGCCCTTGCATTTGGCATTTAGTTTTATCTCTTCTTCCGATAAATCCATTGGTAGTGATTTAATCACTGATCTACACTATACTAGTCGGTACGACCGCTTTCAAGCCCATCAACTGTAACAAGATATGGTTAGCTATAAATTTCCTGGATAGTCCTGTTTCAGTTAATTCCATGGCCATTCTATTCTTTTCTTGTTGGTTTATTCGTTTATGTCCGGAAACCTTATTGTAAAATACTTTCCCGAGTTGTATTGGATGTTGCATACTAGTTCTACAATCACTATGAATGGGCCTTCTTAGTGAGCTTTATATAGTCTGTTGCGTTGTGTAAATGTATTCTTATTGTCATTACTTGCTTTCCTGGTTTCCAAAAGTGGAGAGCTATCTTCTTTCTTCTCGCTGCATTCCTTGTCCTTTCCTTCTAGCTGGAGTTTTGGATGTGTTTGAAGCTGATTGTATGCCGTATCATTATTCTTGTTTTTTTTTTTATTTTATTTATTGGCCTTTGGTCTGCGACCATTTAGCCATCTTGCAACTACAACAGTTTACATTAACTATGTTACAATAACAATTTTACAATGGCAACATGGTAATAAGACCTTTATAATAACATTGCAATAAAAAACATTGTAACAATAGTGCGATAACATTATAATAGCAACATTACAAAGGTAACTTTACAGGACATCATTGAGGTAACAAATTTCTTATACATTACATTTTATGGGCTTTAGATCTTTATGTTTGTGTCTTGCAAGAAGCGGATGATTGCATTGTAGACCTGTATATTTTTTGATTGTAGAATGGTAATTAGGTTCGCTGGGAAACTAACCGATAGCTGTTGTAATTGTTTGTATAGTCGCTTACGTTGAGCTTGGTATTGCGAACATGAAAGTATGATGTGGTTAAGATCTGAGGTCTCTTGATCAAAAGTGCATGTCGGGGAGTTAATTATTCGGAGGCGGCATAAATGTTGTGGATAGCACCCGTGTCCTAATCTCATTCTAATGATTGTTGTTATGTGTCTTCTTGCTATATTGAATTTTTTAAACCACGGTGTCCTTGGTATTGTTGGTTGAACTGCTGCATAATGTTTCCCTTTTAGTAGCTGTGTCTGGGCCCAGTCTTCATTCCACTTACTGTATGCCTTCCTGGTAACGAGTTGTATAAAATCGGTCCAAGGTAACTGAATGCCTAAGAAGTTCCCCTCATTAATACTCTGTTTCGCCAGCTGATCGACGGCTTCGTTGTACAGTATTCCTGTGTGACCTTTGATCCAAAGGAAATGGACTTGTATACTTGTTGAATATGCTTCTGAGACGAGTTTGATAATTTCATATAGGTACTGGTGCATCTTCGTATTGCGTACTGGGTTTTGTAATTTTTGGAGCACACTCTTGGCGTCAGTGAGTATTAGGATTCTAGCAAATTGTTTGTCTAACCCATACTTGATTGCTGCGCAGATTGCTAGGGTTTCTGCTGTGAATATTGACGTCTCTGCAGGTAATGCTGTTTGTCCGTAGTCATTGGTGGAAGGACAATAATAGCCGTATCCAACTCCTTCCATGGTTTTAGATCCATCAGTGTATATGTGGGTGTAATTAGGCCAGGTTACTTTTAGGAAGTGTGAAAGTGCTGTATTAATGTTTTTATTCCGGATGATATATTCTGGCAAGTAATATATATGAAGTTTTATAAACATAAACTCGTATGGATTTAGGAAGCCTGGGATGATGCGGCTTTTTAGTATCAGTGGTCTGATCTTTTCATATTCCTTATGTCCTTCTGCTAATAGGGGCATTCTCCTCACTAAAGATGGACCATTATCTTTATTTCCGCTGTACACTTGTGACAGCTTCTTTTGTACTGGATGTTCCTTTAGAGCACTTGTACGGATAAGGTATTTGCTTGTAAGGAATTCTCGGCGAAGGTGGAGGGGCATTTCTTTTGCTTCTACCAGAAGTGCGTTTGTCGGGCTTGACATCATTGTTCCTAGACATAATCTTATAGCTCTGAATTGTACTCTATCCAGTTTTTCTAGAACATATTTTGGTGCATTCCCAAATAAAATACTTCCATAGTCTAGTACTGGGCGTATTAGGGAGCGATATAAGGTCAGTAAAGTTGTGGGATCTGCTCCCCACCACGTTCGAGTGATAGATCGCATTATGTTTAGTGCTTTCCCCACTTTCATTAGAATGTAATTTATGTGACGGCTCCATGTTAATTTGCTGTCCAAATAAAGACCGAGTATTTTGGCTGAAGCTTCAATGTGGAAGGTATACGGTCCCAGGCGAATGACTGGTTCCTCGGGAGCATACCGTTTCTTTGTGAATACCACCACTGACGATTTGGCTAGTGAGAGCTTAAGTCCGTGTTCGGATATCCAGTTGGATAACGCTGTTGCCGCCTCATTTAACCAACGAAACGTTAATTGCAGCGAAGGCGACATGGTGTAAATGCATATATCGTCGGCGTATTGCACTATTTTAATGTGAATGCCAAAGATTTTTTCAAGATAAGCGGTGTATATGGCGTATAACAGCGGGCTGAGAATAGATCCTTGAGGTATTCCTTTAGTTTGTTTCCTAGGCCCGAAAAGGGTATTATCTTGTTTTCGTATAAATATCGTGCGTTGACGGAGCATGTTGTAGATACTTTGACAGTATAATGTGGGAATTCCCAATTCCTGCAGCTTTTTGAGCAGTATTGTTGGGGTTACATTATCGTACGCACCTGATATATCTAGGAATATAGCTGTTAAATATCCTTTTCCTGTGAAAGCCTTTTCTATGTCTGTGGTTAGGAGGGTAAGGTTATCTAATGTGCAATATCCCTTACGGAAACCAAATTGAGTCTTAGGTAGCAGATTATTGTGTTCCAGCCACCATTCTAGTCGTTGTTTTACTATGCGTTCAAACGTTTTGGCGACACAGGATGTTAGAGTTATAGGACGATATGACGTAGCCTCATTGGGTTTTTTCCCCGGCTTTAAAATGGGTACAATAATATGCGTAGTCCAATCTTCGGGAATATTTCCTGACATCCCAATTGTGTTAAAGAGCTGGAGGAGCAGTTGTTTCGCATTACATGGCAAATTTGCAATCATACTATAGTGGATTCCGTCGTACCCTGGTGCTGTATTTGTTGATTTTTTGAGGGCAATTTCTAATTCGTTTGCTTTGAAGGGTAGCAGGAAGCATGGAGGAAGCGCTCCAGTGAAAGGCTCTTGTAGTGGCGCTGGAGGCGATGCTACCGAAGGTGGAGCAATAATATCTGCAAATTCTTCGGTCCAGCAATATAGGGAGTGTGTCGGAATTTGTTTCTTTTTAAATTTGTTTATGGTTGCCCATACTTTTGATAGTGGCGTTTCTTTTGAGATTTTGGAACAGTAATTTTTCCAACTTTCCTTTTTCTGGTGTTTTAATGTCCGTTTTACAGCAGCGTCGACCTTTTTGTAACCAATAAAATTTTCCCAGGTTGGAGACTGCTTATAATATTTCAACGCCAGTTTTCGCTTTGCTATCATCCTTCCACATTCAGGGTTCCACCATGGAACTATTATTCCTCTTGGGTGATTTACAGCTTTCTTTTGCGGGATGGCGAGATGGGCAGCTTTATTGATGCAATTAATGAAAGTGTTATATTTCTCTATTTCTGGGAGAGAGCTTGGAATATCATTAGTTTCCTTTTCCATGATTTCCTTGTATCTGCTCCAATCCGCTTTATTTAAGTTCCATTTGGAGCAAGGTTTGTATGGCGGAAGGTTAGTTGGGTTTATGGCAGATATCTCTATGGGAAAATGGTTGGAACCCAATGTGCATGAAAGAACTCGCCAGCTGAACTCCGAGGAAAGTGAAGATGAACAGAGGGTAAGGTCTATAGCAGACTTACGTTGTCCTGGCAGCGGGAGTACCGTTGCCGATCCGTCGTTTAGGATAAATAGCTCTTGTTCTTCTATTAGGTCCAATAGAATCCTTCCTTTGGTATCTGTTATCTCGCAGCCCCATACTGTATTGTGCGCATTAAAATCGCCGCAGATTATTAGCGGGTGCTCCAGCTGTTGCATAAGGTTGCGCCATTCGTGCTCTGGAATGTTGTTCCTTGGTGGACAGTACAGTGAGACTATGGTAATTTCCTGCCGGTTTATCTTCACTCTGGCTGCTATTGCTTGAAAGGCTTCTATATGGGTGTGATCTATGCTGATCGCTGTATGAGGTATTGAGTTCCCGATTAGGATCGCGACACCTCCCCAGCCATCTTCGCGGTCATTGCGGTATAAGGTATATGATGGGAAGGAAATATTCCTGTCCATCTTCAGCCAAGTCTCTGATAAAGTTGCAACCGATATGTTTCGTGTACTCAGTGTTCTCATAAATGATTCTTGATTTGCAGTGAGGGAGCGTGAATTCCACTGTAATATAGTATTCGCTATCTTCCTTAATTAAAGTTGGGTTTAAAGTTAGGAAGATTAGGCTCTACTAATGTCTCAATAGATTTTCTAATTTCATCTAATTGTAAGTCCTCAGTTCCACTGTCTTTCATGTATCTCGCCACTGTTAGTATTAGATTGAAAATTTCTTCTACTATCCTGTTTTTCCCATTTACCATAAGGGTAGGGTTCACTAGGTTTTGTGCTTTAGGAGTATAGGGGTTGTGGCCAATTGGTGTTGCCGACATTTGTGTTGGATAATACCAATGTTGTCGATAGTCGTTTGTCCTACTACGTTGCTGAGTTACGCTGCGTTTCTGCCTGTTCACCGTTATCCCACGGTTGTTGTTGTGTATCGCAGTGACCGCGATGTTCTGTGTTGGATGAGGTGGTTGCTCTCTGTTATTTGACAGTATTTCGGTCGGACCTTCCTGTATCTCTTCCTGGAATGCTTTTGCAGAATTGTGATTTAGAGAGTGGCTATGTTGTTGATCTACGTTTTCGTCTACTGGCGTATTCCTTTTATACAGTGGTGGGAATTCCATTCTACTTTGTAGTAATGGTATATAGGGTGGCTGTCGGGGATGACTGGGGGAAACTTTCGATACACAGTTTGCATAAGACATTTTCTTTAGTTGGCCTTCGGCTTCTTTAAGGGACATGTTGTGAAATGTAGCCATTTCGTGTACCTTTCTTCTAAATAAATATTCTGGGCAGGTCCGATCTGTGGTCTCGTGTTGACCCTTACAGTTAACACATACTATTTCATTGGATTCACACTGTTGCACGGAATGTGGACCTCCGCATCTACCGCAGCGTTGCCCGCTTCTACACTGGGTACTTATGTGATTGAATCTTAAGCATTTATAACATTGTTTGACCGCTGGGACGTATGGGCTTACTTCACATCTCGTGCCGTATAGGTATACGTATTGCGGTATTTTTTGACTATCAAATGTTAATATGCATGTCTGTAATTTCACAATTGATAATGAGTCGTTTCGTACAACGCGCTTTGTTATTCTTTTAACACTGGTTACTTTTACTGGGGATTCAATGTCTGCCATAATCTCTGCTTCGTTTAGAGTCATGTCTACTCCTCGGATAACACCCTGCTTTTTGACTAGAAATGTGGGGATATATGCTTCTAGGTTTCTATTTTTAAATACTGCCGACTGAACTAACTTATTGGCTACTGAGTAGTCATCTACTTCGATTTTAATTCTATTCTTCCCTGACGGGGTAATGTTTACAACATGCCCCTTTGCTTCCGGAATGTTGGTATGCACCAGCTTTCCAATACTCATTGGGTGTAGCTTGCCTAAATTACGATCTTTACTTTCGACATACAGGTCATAAGGACCCGGATCGGAAGGCTTGAAATAATTTACTGATTTAGAAATAACTGGAGGCTTACTCGTGTCATGTGTTGATTCCGTCTGGCTGGTTGATGCTTGATGGGAGGCTGCATTGATCAGGGGAGGTGCTGTCATCTCCATATCTACGACGGTCCGGTTGGCCTCTTCTTCTACTGCAAATCTTTTCTCTGCTGCTTCGGACGTGGATTCGCAAGCTCGCTTCCTGGGAGTTCTTGTAGCCTCATCCTCTTCCAATCTGCCATCCTCTGCGATGTCCATGACTACCGTTTCATCCATCAGCTGATTTGTTTTAACTACAGTTGCTTCTGCTCTACCTGTCGTCTGGTGGGTGTTTATACCGGGAGTCGTTGTGGGGTCGAGCGGCGAAGTACTACACGGCCCCTCGCCCGTCTCCGGTATCTGATGTTGCTGGTGTTGCTGCTGCTGCGTTTGTTGTTGATGTTGTTGTTGCTGCTGCTGTTGTTGCTGCTGTTGTTGTTGCAGATGCTGTATGTACTTGCTGTTGTATGTGCTGTTGCTGGGGTTGCTGTTGTTGCTCCTTCGCTATGGTGACTGGGGTATGTATTGGCTCCCCCATGCTGTTGGCTGCCTGAAACTGTGTTACTTCGTTGGTAGTAAGATTCACCGGTTGCGTTTGCAAGGTTACGTTACTGGAATATATTGTCTCTAAGGCTGTCTTAATTGTCTGCCCCGTGTCTAGCGGGACAGACATTTTCGGTTGCACCACTGATTTGTCTATTTGTTTTCTGTTAGGTTTCTCGTTAGATTCTAAAATATAACTGTTTCACTCCGGGATTCACACTCCTCGTAGACTCACTAAGTAAACAACTCGACTAGCAATCGCACTCGCGGGCCGCTGTTTGAGGAAGTTACTTCCTCGGCTGCTCGGGAGGAACTGATTCTTGTTTTTAGTCGTCTCCGGTAATATTAGTCCTTCATTGTTTGCTTTGTGTGTTGGTTTTTTCCCTATTGCTCATAGTTTCTTCCTCAGGTTGTACGTTTCTTCTTCCTCACTACCGTTTCCTCATTTTACTACTTTTTATTTGCTCCACCTTGTTTTTTTCGTTTTGGTACACAAAAGTTTTCTTGTCGTCTTCTTCTCGTTCCGCCGCTTGCCTCGGCCATCTCTTCTCTGATGTTTTCTGCAGTCCAAAGGTCGTTAGTTCTACACACCCTCACTTCTTTGTTATTGAGTGTTGGTCCCGGTTGACACTAGTTACTACATAATAGCAAAGTTTGGCGTGTGGCTTGAGTGTATATACACGACTCTGTGTCCTCAAAGATCCGTCTACTACCAAAGCTCATAATCTGAAGTATACAAATTAAATGGAATGAGTGGACCAGAATTCTGCAATCTTGATGGCCATTACATTTGCCCTAAAAAGGTTGTCGATGGTGCAGGTTTCATGTAAGTTTCTGCATACCAGAACATGTTGTGGATCCTGCAGCTCACCATATTCACATAATTTGTTTGCAGTAGTGTAACCCCATTTCTTGATGTTGGATCTACATCGGGACACTTCATTTACAGTCTATATAGGGTCTTCCATATAGCATATGGGATATGGCAGATTACATCCCGCGGCCGGTGTGTCTTTGACATTCCTCCAATGTCCTTAGGTAACGAATTTAGCCATAGTTCTACACGGCGAACTCCAGGTTACAACATCCCTACCACGCTTCTAACAGTTGGCACTCTTTCTGTTTCGAGCGTATGAGCAAGTTGTCATCTCCTCCCACTTCTCTCATAACAAAACTCACGTCAATTTACTTTCTTTAACTCTTTCAATTACTCTTACAAAATACATATCAAATATCTAAAAATCATGAATTTTCTGCGTATATGTATTTATTAAATTTTATAGAATATGGTTTAAAAATCATTTTTATTTCTAAGCACTTGTTCTGTGTAGTTAAGAAGCTATAATTTTAACCTACAGTTACAACAATTTCATTGTTATTCAGTTTATCAGTAAGTACTATATTACGAAGTTTTAGACTGTAAAATCTTTAAAGTTTTGAACATTCTGTCCACAAATTTCTTTGATACGTCGAGGATTTTTTTCCACCATTATTCTCCAGCCATGGTCTTCGTGTTTCCAGGAAAAACTGTTATGCCTTATATCTCTTCCATATGTCTTCTTAATTCCTCTCTCGCCTGATAATTTTTGTTGCTTACGGCAGGGCCGGCGTTAGGGAGGGGTAAGCGGGGCAAAAGTACCCGGGGCCAGAGTCACCGAAGGGGGGCCTGCTGGCCTTGGTGCCTATATCAGCAGAAATCAAATGCAAGTTTTCAAATTTGCTCCTACATTTCGAACATTTCTGGATTTATATATAAATAACAAAGTTTGGATTAAAAACTTTTTCTCGGTTCGGAGGGGGGGGGGGCAGGGGGCTAAGAACGCTTAACCGGGGCCCGAGAATCATGGCGCCGGCCCTGGCTTACGGACCAAATCCAGTTGCCTTAACCAAAGATAGTATTTTCATAACCATATCTTCCTTTTAAGCTGGATCTCCCACCTAAGTGATGAAAAACGCCCTCTCTTTCCAACACACCATGAATATTCCGTTCCAACGTGCTTTTAGATACATTATATCTTCATTAGTTTTATTCCTTGAGTACAATGTAAAAGAATTATGTGAAATCTGAGATATTCTACAGAAATATCGGAAAACCATTTCAGATTCCGAGCAGAGAGTTGATATGCAAGGGATATTTACATTTAATGTATAATTGGGAAATTAAAGAATCATCAACTCGAACCCACGACCGTTATGCTCACAGCGTAGAACGCCACAACTCAGCCACTTTGTCTGTTGAAACAAGTGCCTTGCCTATTCTATAAGCGAAGTAAAATTATTTAAAGATACATAATTTCCTGAATTAGTAGTTACTGATGATCTATATAAAGAATCAAACTGTTATAACAGAAGTAATTCATTTAATAATAATGTGCTAGATCAAACTGGAAGAATATTTTTTCCATGTCCTCAATGTCTCTGTTGTTTTCATAACATCTAGCTATTGAGACATGACTCCTTGTATGTAGAAATGAATACAGGTCTGCTAGCAGCAGTATATCTGACAACATTGGAGGAAGCAAATTGGCAGTGTTTCACCAGGAAATAAGTCGTATCTTTCCTATTTCTTTCGGCGAAGAAGAATACCTTTAGATCACGTAGAACAAAAAATTGATCACGAACAGATTTTGCTTAAGATTTAATTGATTTTCACTACAATTATACAACTCATATAGTATAGCTGGTTTTTAAAAATACTGTTACTACGCTCTCCCAAGCATTTATAGGGACAAAATCAATTTTTCTCTGTAATACAGGGCGTTCGCCGGAAAACGCAACCCTCCCAGTCTGTTGCCGTCGGCAACTTGCTCGGACAGCGGTGCCAGCAGTTTCCGCCACGCGGCACCGTGAATCACCGCACTGTTTAACACCTCCGCTGCCCCAACAGTGCAGTGCAGTGACCCTTACATTGTTAAGAACGGTTTCTTTGCATTGTAGCTAGTTTGTGACTTCAGTCTCTTATTAATCAGTGTTGTGAATAAACGTTTCTTTGCGGTTTGGCTGGTTTGGGGCTTCATACTCTTACTAATCTGTACCGTGTTTGAGTGTGAGTAAAATTATGGTACGTTACAGTTTGCAACAAAGAATATTTCTCTACGATACATATGTGAAGAAGAAGTCGTTTAAAAAGTGTCGCAGTAAATTTCGTCGCGAATATCCTGGCGCTTTACTGCCAGCTAAATCAACAATTCTGCGTCTGGTTAAAAAAGTAAGAGAAACGGGTTCATTTTTTAACAAAAAGAGACTGTCGGTCAACCGTATTCTCACAGAGGAGAAAATTGACGATATCGCTTTTCGACTAGAACAGTCACCCAAAAAATCATTAAGTCAGTTAGGGCAGCATGTGTCTCGAAATATGTTCAGAAGATGTGAAATGTGCATTACACAAGAGTGTCAACACTTCCAGCATCTTTTATAAGGTAAGCTAATGAATTACGTCACATTTAAATGCTTAGCACATACAAGTTTATGAAATAGTCCGCGGCCGACGGTCGAACAATGCCGGGAGCTGAACGCTCGCTCGCGGCGAGCAGTTTCTTCCTTGTAGCGCTAACAGTGGGTTGCGTTTCCCGGCGAACGCCCTGTATATATACTTTATTTTAAAGGTGGAAAAATTATCTGTTGTCCTACATCATTACCATTTCGAAACACGCATTTTCGTAGCCGATGTGACAGTTTGTGAATGACCGGGCGTCGTGGGATAAGGGAGCGTGCATAAACCACGTAGCTCCATTTTGGTCTCCTGTGTACCCCCCCCCCCCCCCACATAGCCCTACGTGGCTTTTACTTCTCCCCCCCCCCCCCCCCCCCCACGTAGCACGTAGCATTTTTCCCTTTTGATTCCAGAAGACATTTTTTACCGTTTTCTCTTGTCAGGCGATTGTAAATTACATACGGAGATAATTAATTGAGGACAATAAATATTGAAATGCTGCTGTGGGTTCTGTTTCTAATTTTAACCGTGAAAAATGTTATGAAAGGAAAGCTACGTCGGAATCCCCCGTCCCCTCACGTAGCCCAGCGTAGCCATGGAGGAAGGAATAATATGGATACGACGCAAGAGACCTTGACCACGCATGGGAGTGAAGCAGGCCGGCGGAGGAGTGGGGGGGGGGGGCATGGCCGGAGTGGTGGGGGCTTGACCGCTTCCCAACAAACACGGGGAATATGTACAAACACCTCAAGGGGACTCTAGGATAAACGTGACGCCGCAATCTGGTGATGGATTATTATGTAACTCGATGAGACAAAGAAAAAATGAAGAATAAAAATTTTTGATATCCTGCTTAGTTTTCGAGATATTCTGTCTCAAATGTGAAATGGTTTTGGTTGAAATTCAGAAGAAAAAATTATTCAAAGTCAAATTTTATGATGAATTTTTATTTAAAAAGACGAGACAAATAAAAAATAAAAGAGTAAAATTTTTCGATATTTCACCTAGTTCTCGAGATATACTGTCTCAAAAGTGAGGTGTCTTGAGTTGAAATGCAGAAGAAAAATTTCGCAAAAGTCAAATTTAATGATGGATTCTTATGTAACACGACGAAAAAACTCGATAATAAGGAATAAATGTTTTCGATATCTTGCTTAGTTTGGGGGATATACAACATCCAAATTGAGGGGTTTAGGTTTGGATGCAGGCTGGACCAAAAATTAATTCTGTCAAAGCCACAATGATTACATGGTTGACATGCAGAATGGATATTTCAGTTTTATTACTACCACTTGTGGTTAGTCTGAAATGTGTCCTAGACCAGAAAAAAAGTAAGAGGACCCACTCTAGGGATGAGTAACCCAGACATTTTGTAGGCTGGTACCAGAAATAAAATGTTTATTCAGTCACCTTAATGAACATTCTCTTGATCAAGATGTGTTGTCTAATTTCACAGCCCTACTTATTAGGACAATTGTAAAAAAATTATCTCTCAGTTAGATTTAGATACGGGGGGGGGGGGAGAGAATGTTGTACAAAAAAAAAGAGACTAAATTAGAAACACATTCCCCAAATTGGTTTTGTTCAAAGGCCAATAACTTCTTTATTTATGAAGCCCATTTTTATTTCTGCATGAACCTGTTTCGACATAAATAGATGAGAAAGATTTCAAAATCGGTAAAAATAGGTATAGACGTATTTACAAACAGAAACAAGTCTTATATGAAGCTTTAAAAATAACCTAAGTCAATGGCCTGAAATAGCTATTTAAAAAAAATTAATAAAACTCACAGCTTCTCACATAACAGTTAATTTCATCATCCATTGTCAGTATAATCAGCAACGTGACGAAAGAAATCGTAATAGTAAATTCACTGAATCGCGAAGTAAAACACGCCCCTTTAAATCTCATTTTAAACACTCGTTAAAAAATAATGCTAGTCTATTATGTGCAAAATAGCAAGTTTGCTGATTTTCTACACTACACCAAGAAAAATTTGAGAACAAAGTCATCCCATTGAGAGCTATGACTAAATATTTATAGACGTGCTGCAAAGTTTGCGGTGTCTACCGCTCACTTCAACAACGATAATTACAATTCAACTTACTTATGAAATGATATTCCAGGTTCTTTCCTGTCTGGCCTATTTGTGCAACCGTACGCAACACAAGCTGGCATTTTTAAACACTTATACACAATACTAAATGAAATAATCACTGCATCTACCACAATGTGAACACCTTAATTGTTGGGAAGCGCCATATGGTCGCTGCCGGTGCTGCCACCATGCGGGAGAGTTTAGTGCTTGCATCACCGATTTAACGTCACTTCTCCTCCATATAATTCCTTCCTCCATGAGCGTAGCCTTCTGCCTTCCAGCCAACCCCTCCCCCCCCCCCTGGACCGAGCCACGTAGTTTGTGTACGGTCCCTAAGCGGTGACGATCTGGCTTCTCGTTCGCGAGAACAGAGGTTCAAATCCTCGCCAGGTCATCCAGATTTGGGGTTTCCACGGTTTCCCCAAACCACTCCATGTGAATACTAGTGAATGCAGGTATTATTTATGTTAGTATAGTGAAGTAATTCCAAACAAAGAATAACGCAGAAAAATTTATGCTTTTTTTAAGAAATTAGGATTTAACCCCCGAAGGTGTCAAGTCGCAATACTGTAAAGAACATACGGTAATGTTTATGGAAACTACTAACAGCAATGTAGAAAACGGAAAAAAACTGTAATTTAAGAACTCTCAGCTTCTAACTCAGATTCTCAATGAAATTTCTTTACTTATACCAGTTATGTAAGAATTTATGATTGTTCTACGACAGCAATCTGGCTGTAAATTTTTGAATGACAATGGTCGTTTAATTATTTACAGTGCTAATATTTAGTTCCATGCGATTTCCTCTCATGTTTTTACATAATATTTTTGTTTTCCTCGACGAATTATAGTCCACCTACAGAATTAGAGAAATAATTCCCACAATAAGTTATTTCTTCCTGAAATGTGGTGTTAGTTCTACTGTAAAATAATTATTTTTGAAACATGTGTGCAGTTTGAGAAAGGGCAGACGACGTGATTTTTACGCAGTTAGAAACCAGAGTAACTAGCATTAAAATTTAGATCCGATTAATACTTTGTGTAATAAAAGATCATAGCCAAAGCAGTTACATGCGATTCTTCGCCGTTATCCAGAAAATTGGCATTGAAATATTCCGTTCCGTTCAAATGCTTCTTACATTTACAAACAGTCAAGGCGATAGTGGCGCAATAACCAAGCTCTCTGCCTCTTACGCCAATCGTCGTCAGATCGAATCTCGCTAGCGGCAACATTTAAAAAAAAATATTATTGTGAGATGATTGAGGACGATAAAAAGTTACCAACGTGCACAGTGAAGGTCATTCCTCCTAAGTGCACTCCTCTCTTTCAGTCTTTATACGTATTTATTTACCAGCTTATTTAATCGTGCAAGACCGTGAGATCAGTCCCAGAAAGACTGGCTACATGAATCCAATCGATCGTCCACCACCAGTTGTTTTCTCCGATACTATAAAATACGTGTGGTTTCTATCACACCTGACGGACCATACAATATGCCTTCAGTGCTTTGAACTCCATTCTTCTATAGCTGTGATGGTAACAAATTTGTTGATACATAGCTTAGATTGGTGAATATGAATAAAAAATTTCCTTCCTAAGAATACTACAGAAGGCAGTCTCTATGATAAAACTTCATTAATCGATTTAAGTGATTTGACCGAAATTGTAAGACATTTTTTATAGTCAAGAAGTTTATCGGTTCTGATTATAATTTTGCCTTTAACGTCACTTATGTAGGCCTATGCAACGAAGACAGTAGAACAAACTGTTTTGATAATATGAGGTCTGAATAGCATTTTGAATCAGAAACTACTATGCAAACTAGTTTTATCATATCGAAACTTTCGCTTGCTTTCTAACTTAAAAGTAATACTTGGAAGATGTACTTTTTTTCATGGAATAGTTGAAAATTTTTACCAGTTCTTCTGGCACTGACAGTTCGGATGTCGACTTTCAAGTATATTTGCATATGCCATGGTCAACAAAATCAATGTTTTGGTTCTCAGAGGATTAATGAAATAATTTCAGATTAACAGAGGACTAGTTCATGTTCAAATACCTTGGCCGGATTCCTTTCCAGTTCTTGGAAAATAATCTTTTCCGTGACATTTCAAAATGTGTTTTTTTTTTTTATATATATATATATATATCTGCTTTACGACTCTCTAACAGCGAGGTATTTAGAGACGGGAAAGGATATGGGGCAATAATGGGAAGGAATTCGGCCATGGCCTTTTTGAAGGAAGCATCACGGCATTTGCCTTTAGTGATTTGGGAAACCATGGAAAACCCAAATCTGGATGTCCAGACAGGGATTCGAACCACCGTCCTCCTGAACTCTAGCCGATACACCACCGCGCTCGGTAAAAAATGTATAACACATTTAAAGAATCAATTGCTGAAAAATAGACCAAGAAAGTAATTGCCTTAGTTTATCGATACATCCATCCTCTCCATTCTTTTAGCTTCTCAGTTGATGTATGTTGTGACTTTTGTGATCCACAGTACAATCAACACAAGCAGAACGTAACAGTTCATGAAAATCACTTGTGCCTGTGGCTAGACTCGAATCGTCTACTCCAGGAACTAATAGAACGCTAGCCCCCATGTTCCAGGTTGGCAGTGGCACCTGCGACGCCTACCTTGCTAGCGGCTGACCTATCAACCAAGACGGCAACAACTCTTATACACGTGTTGACCAGTATTACGTTTCCTTGTTCCCAGTTTGCTGTGTAGTCTCATAAATAACAGTTACAAAATATAGAAAAAATTGTTTATTGTACATTTCTTCACTAGTATCAGCTTGTAAAATGTTCACACTTGTGTACTTCTGGTTGTATTCTAGGTTACCAGATGACTGGTAAAAATTTTACCCCTTAAATCAGTGTGAGTTCTTTACAAACTACTGTCGGAAGAGCTCACCATGGTATTAACATCAATATGGGGTGAAAAGTTGGTCTATAATTTCAAGTAGCAAAAAGCGTATAAACCGTGAAATGAACCAATTATTCGTATGTTTCTGCTATCAAACGCAGTTATCTATAGTTTTTTACTATTTTTATTATTTTGAAAAAACAGCCAACCAACGTTTCACCTGTCATTTGAGTTTTAACAGCAGCACCCACAGAATATCGCTATTGCTACAGCGAAAAAGCCGTATTAGTCATTTGTTCTTCGTCTGCTCACTAAACACCGCTAAAACCACAAAGCTGACAAGGCTATGTGAAACTGTATCTTCATCTATTGAACCTTCATCATGTTTTCTTTTTGTTTTAAAAGGAGTATTCATTTCGCCTTAACCAGGTTTCGATATTAATGGTAGGTGAAATAAAAATTTTGATGCTAAAATACTGTCAACTCAAACTGTCGTCAGAGACAAGTTATAAGTTTTTCCATATGTTTATAAAATAGGTAGTAGTAAAAGACCAACATGTCTAATAGCACACTGCAAAATTAACTGAATTCAAAAATCTGCAATTATCTGTCAATGCTCTCACTTAAAACTATCTTTACATAGTTATACACAAATATTGATTTTGTCATTAATAGTCAGTTATTTTAAGTGAAATATGATTGGTGTAATGTCTTATTTTCTTTTGTTCCTAGCGCTTGTTCAAAACCAACGTTTTATTTGAATACAGTAACCTTTTTATCTTCTATAGGGGCACTAATTTATCTTAAATGTTTTAAAAAACTAAAATGAAGGTTGCATTCAATGTCTGTACAACTCTTTTATTAACGAAATATAATCAATATTTTCGTTTGTAAAACGAGGCCTTAGTAGGTCACTGGAGGAAGATGGCACTTAACTCCCATAAATTCCGGGGAAAGGGGGGGGGGGGGTGGATGAGCTCTGATGCTACGTTCAATCATATCCCAGATGTGTTTGATTGGGTTCAGATCTGGTGAGTTGGGGGACCAGCGCATCAGTTGCAACTCACCACTGTGTTCCTCGAACCACTTCATCACACTCCTGGCCTTGTGACATGGTGCATTCTCCTGTTGTAAAATGCCTCTGCCGTTGAGAAATATGGCCGTCATGAAGGGGGGTACATGGTTTGTAACCAGTGTACAATACTTATTGGCCATCATGGTGCCTTGCACGATCTCCACTGGACCCATGGATGCCCACGTGAGTATTCCCTAGAACATAATTGAGCCGCCGCCCAGCTTGTCCTTACAGTTAACACCACTACTGCTGGCCGGAGACAAGTAAGGTGCGGAGGCCCTTCATTTGGAGTGTTTTGGTGCACTGTGTGTTCACAGTTACTGTACTCTGCCCAGCATTAAAGTCTGATGTTAGTTCTGCCATAGTACGCCGCCTGCCCTTTTTTACCAGTCTGCCCAGCCAACCACATCCGACATCTGTAATGGGGGTGGCTGCCCAACCCCTTGATATTTGGACGTGGTTTCACCACTTATTGAAGACACTCACAACAGCATTCTGCGAACACCCGACAAGTTGGTGCAATTTCCTAAATGCTCATGCTGAGCATCTGGGCCATCACAATCTGTCCTCGGTCAAACTCAGATAGATCATACACCTTCCCATTCTAAATACGGATAGTATGGTCACTGATACTACATGCACCGTGTGTGTGTCTGACTAACAGTTATTCCTCATCAGGTGACGCTGCTCTTGCCTGGACAGGTTTATATCAGGTAGGTAGTCACAATGTTCTGACTGACCAGTGTGAATACAGGTTAATATGCAATAGGGTTGAAAAAGAGCTAAGAAAAGAGCAGTATAGTTTGAGATCAAGGAGATCAACAGTAGACTTGATATTTGTGAAAACAAACTGCAGGATGATCATGAAAAGTATGTAAAGGATCTACTGTTAGCATTCTTTAATAATGAGAAAGAATATGATTTCATACATAAGAGAATGGTATAGATGGTCAAGGAAAACAGAGGAGTTCCAAATGAAACAATCAGTAATGGGCAGAATTATGCCAGGGAAGTGTGCACAGAGTGAAAATGGGGGGGAGGGGGGAGTCATGGATGGCATGATGGAGAAGGTGACAGTGAGGATCACAGAGGAAACCAAGAATGTGATGGCTTTTGTAAATGACCTCTTGATCTGGGGGCGGTGCAGAGGAAGTTCAGTGGCAGTTAGATGTATGAGTGGATATTATGGGTGAATATGATATGAAATTGAATACAAAGAATGGTGAGTAATATGTTCACAACCAGAATAAAGTATAAGATACCTCATGAAATTGTTATGGCAGGAGAACAACCGAAGAAGATGAATAGTTTCAAATACCTGGGAAGTGTTGTGGAGGAAAATGGAAGTACTGATGGTGAGATAAGTTCAAGAGGGAGTCAGGCAGAAATATTTCTAAGAACTGTCAGAAGCCTGGTATTGAACAAGATTGTGCCACAGAGAAGTGAGGGAGTAATTTATAATACAAAATTTTTTCCTATTCTCATGTATGGAGCTGAAACTTGGATACTGAAAAAGTGGAATACGAGTAATATTCAAGTGTGTGAAATGAAATTTCTAAGAAGAAGAATGGGGGTTACAAGAATGGAAATGATGGCAAATGAAATCATTTGGGAGACAGTAAGAGAGGAATCCCAGCAGGAGAGGACAGGAAAGGCAAAACTAAATAGTATGGGCATTTTAAGAAAATGTAGGAGCAGAGAATACCAAGGAAAATATATGAAATGAAGATGAAAGGTAAATGGCTCAGAGGAAGACCAAGGGATAGATGGCCTAGAAGAGAGGATGAAGTGTGCAAGGAGGCAAGAGGACTGGAACAACATGATGACAGAGTGTTAGTGGAAAGAGAGAGAAAATAGAGAGGCTTATGCACAAAGCATTCCCAGCCAATTACTGGAAACTGTTGATAATGATGATGTGAACAGGTGCATGTAAGCCACCCTTTCATTAGGTAACGTCAGTATAAAGAAAAGTGACATCTAAGTCCAGATGAAGTTGAAAGAGTGATAATTGTTTAGGCAATTGATGAAATTACCATTGGTCCAAATTACAAATATATCCTCTATGTACCAGAAGCACGTAAGGGGTTTTAATGAGATTTTGTTGAGGAATTGTTGTTCCAGACAGCCCAGGAATAGGTCTGCATAGGATGGGACCATGAAGATAACCATGGAAGTGCTGCATGTCTGATGGTAAAGTTTAGAGTTTAATGAGAAGATGTTTTCTGAGGGAATGAGGGGAGCCAAGGAAATTAGAAAGTATGTGTTGGGGATACTGTGTGGAGATCGCATTTCTGGGAAATGATCCGCTGCACTGAGGCCCTGACAGTGCGGATATTGGTAAACATGGAAGTGATGCCAATGGAGACAAGTGCATAGTAAGACTTGCATGATTTTATAAGTTTTGATAAATACATTTGTAATTTTCTTTTCTTTAAAGTGTGACTGAGGAATTCCAATGTTATCAAACATAGGTTATTGATCAATTTCTCATTGATACCTGTATGTTCAGTCTTCTCAGTTGTGTTTTACTTCCAGAAAGGAGAAATCATTAATTCATTATGTGCCTATAAATTTTCCAGTGTGTGCGCCTATATCCTTAATGAATCTGTGCATTACACCATTTAGATAAAATACCTGCTCAAGTCTGTTGTTATGGACTGAGTGATTTGATTTCACCAATCATGATTATGTAAACAGTTAAGGAATTTTGGATGTGAAATAATAATTATCAAATTATCAGAGAAATGTACATATTTACACATTTAGCAGAAATAGTTTTTGTATTGATTATATATTTCACAGTGATTTTCTACCACAGTTCACCCTAGTAGGAGTAATTTACTGTGAATTTGAAATACACATTCATGTATTTTATATGAAAGGCAGCGGCGGCCTTAGTCATTGCGAGGCCCCGGGCGGCAGATCTTTGCCAGGCCCTTGTCCTTTCTACAAAATATATTAATCGTAGGTTTTTCTGATGATCAACGGTAAATGCAAAAATCATAAAAATAAACTTTGAGTTTTAAAATATTATATTGTCGCGTTGCAACCGGGACAGGTGTGAATTCGAAGGTTACTTGTCAATGAACACAGCACTTAAACTGAGAACAGGTTTATTGAGAACTCAAACATACACGCAGCACTGACTGCCTCTTGGGCAGAATGCTCTTCTATTTATACACAGATAGAAGTACTAGAGATTACAAGAGTAGTTAACAAATGAAATGTGTAGAAGTTACAAGTGACCTTAGGAAACATGTAGAATCTTCTGGAAATAATAAACAGAATTAAATAATTTTTGTCAGTGGGCGGATTGAACCGGCGACCTTCGGTACCGCAATTCGTGACGCTACCCGCTGCGCCATGCTGGCAGACGGTACAACTGGCGTTCATGCGGCATTGCTCCCTCTCCTGAGGAAAACAGCGTCCCCGCTGTTAGATTTCTTTTGGGGCACGCTGAAGTGTCCTGGATCTTGATCTTGTCGTGGGTCCTCTGTATGGCAGTTCTGGAGGGCCCCTCCTGTTTGTACTATTATCTTCCTGTCCGACTTCCTCAGTATCCAAACCGTCCTCAGAGTCCTTGAACAAGAAGCTGGTTGTGCCTAGCTGCTCGTCAGGATTGTAGTAAGGCTTCATGCGGAGGACGTGAACAATGTCCCTTCGCTTTCGTCGTTTCGAAGACGGCTCATAATCCTCGACTTCGTATGTGACGTCTGACCGGCGGCGTATGACACGATACGGACCAAAGTACCGCTTCAGTAACTTTTCTGATAGCCCAACCTTCCGGACAGGGGTAAAAAATCCATACGAGATCTCCTGGGTTGTACGCAACAGGTCGGTGCTTGCCGTCATACCGCTGACGGTCCCTCTCCTGGGTGGCCAGTGTTCGTATGCGAGCCAGCTGTCTTGCTTCTTCGACCCTGGTAATGAGCTGTTTTATATAGTCATCCTGAGTGTCGTCCGGCTGGAATGGGAACAGCGTATCCATTGTGGTCTCAGCTTCACGGCCATGGAGCAGAAAAAACGGAGTGAAGCCTGTCGTATCTTGCCTTGCTGTATTATAAGCAAATGTGACCACTGGCAGTATTGTATCCCAATCCTTCTGCTCAACATCCACATACATCGACAGCATATCGGCTAATGTCTTGTTGAAGCGTTCTGTGAGACCGTTTGTCTGAGGGTGGTATGCAGTTGTCATCCTGTGGACAACGTCGCATCTTGACATGACCTCTGATACTAGTCTTGACTGGAATACCTTTCCACGATCGGATATCATCACACGTGGTGCTCCATGCTTCAAAATAATGTCTTCTACTAGAAATTTTGCAACCTCTGGAGCTTCTGCAGTCGGCACAGGTTTGGTGACAGCGTAGCGCGTGAGGTAGTCGGTGCAGACTATTATCCATCGGTTACCGGTTGTCGACTTCGGGAACCTCCCCAAAAGGTCGATCCCAATTCGGTGGAATGGAACTGCTGCAGGTGGAATTGGTACTAGACGACCTGGAGGTAATTGCGGCACATGTTTCCGTCGCTGGCACTCTTTACAGTGACTCACATAATGCTTGACAGATCGGTAGAGACCCTTCCAGTAATACCTGCGTCTGATTCGGTCCAGGGTCTTCACAAATCCCAGATGACCGGATATTGGAGCGTCGTGGAAATACTTGAGAATAGCTGGCTGGAGATGAGCTGGAACGACCAGAAGCCACTTGGGGCCTAGTGGATCGTAGTTGTTCTTATACAATGTCCCATCTATCAATTGAAACCCTCCTTTGGCCGGTTCTCCTTTCTCCAAGGCGTCTATGGTTCTTAATAACTCTGAATCTTCCCTCTGTTCAGCTGCAACGTCACCTAATTCAGCGAGGGCTGAAATTCCATTCATGCTGTTGTGTTCTATTAAAGGATTCCTTGAAAGGCTGTCGGCATCCTTGTGTTTGCGTCCGTTTTTGAATACCACCGTGACGTCGTACTCTTGAAGTCTAAGTGCCCATCTTGCTAGTCGACCTGATGGATCCTTCAAGCTGGTTAGCCAACATAAAGAATGGTGGTCTGTTACGACGGTGAAAGGTTTGCCGAATAAATACGGACGAAACTTGTTGATAGCCCAGACAACTGCGAGGCATTCTTTCTCGGTTGTAGAGTAGTTTATCTCGGGCTTAGAGAATACTCTTGATGCATAGGCTATCACCTTCTCAGCACCTTCCTGAATTTGCACAAGCACTGCACCGATCCCATAACCGCTGGCGTCAGTGTGAAGTTCAGTTTCTGCATTCTCGTCGTATAAGGCTAGAACTGGTGCGGAAGTTAGAGCCTCCTTAAGTGCCTGGAAAGATCTTTCTTTAGTTTCATCCCAGTAAAACTTGGCGTCTCCCTGCAAAAGTTCTTGCAGTGGACGTGCCATGTTACAGAATCCTTTTATGAAACGCCGGAAGTATGAGCACAGCCCAAGAAAGCTTCTCACATCACGAATGTGCTGAGGAGTTGGAAATTCCATGACTGCCCTTACTTTATCTGGATCAGCGCGGACGCCATCTCCGTTGACCAGGTGCCCCAGGATTTTTATCTCTCTGGCGACGAAGAGGCACTTCTTCGGATTGAGGCGGAGTCCTGCAGTCTGAACACACTTCAGCACCGTTGACAGGCGACTCAGATGTTCTTCAAATGTTTTCGAGAAAACAACAATGTCATCTAAATAACAAAGACACGTCGTCCACTTAAGGTGTCGAAGTAAGTTGTCCATCATGCGTTCGAATGTGGCCGGAGCGTTGCATAATCCGAATGGCATTACTTTGAATTCATAGAGGCCATCAGGTGTAATAAAAGCCGTCTTTTCTCTGTCAGCTTCGTCAACCTCGATTTGCCAGTAGCCTGTCTGCATGTCCATGGTTGAGAAGTATGTAGCTCCTTTCAAGCAGTCTAAGGCGTCGTCGATGCGCGGCAGTGGGTAGACATCTTTCTTTGTGATTTTGTTCAGCCGCCGATAGTCGACACAGAATCGCCACGTACCATCCTTCTTCTTTACGAGGACCACCGGAGATGACCAAGGACTCTCCGAAGGTTGAATAATGTCATTATGCAACATCTTCTCCACTTCCTCTCGAATTATTCGCCTTTCGACTGGTGACAATCGGTACGAGCGCTGGCTAATGGGCGGATGATCCCCAGTATTGATACGATGCTTTATCGTGGGCCGTTTCGTCTGACCTTTTTTTTGCTGGGGTGTGAATACACCAGAGAATTGGCGTAGTATAGCTAACACCCGGTGGTGTTGTTCCTTGGTCAGGCCGGACCCTATTGGCAGTTCCATAGTTGTTTCCTCCAGCGTGTTGTCGGTACTAGTAACAGAGCATGGATCTTCGTTAATGACGTTGAGCTCGCCCTCCTGGACTGGTTCAGCTGTCCCTATGCACATTCCCTTGGGGATAATTTGTGACTGCTCGTGACAGTTGGTGATCCAAATGTCTCCTCGACCACCGATAATGCTTATGATAGCCGCTGGTATGTAGATTTCTTTCGTGAGCCTAATAAACTTTCTACTATCGACAAGCACTTCAAGGTTGCGGTCGTCCGTGTTTTTGACTGGGACTCTTCTCATTGCGAACGGCGGGATTGTCACGTTGTCAACGGCGAATAACTTCCCAGAAGATTCTGTGTTACGTGTACCCGTCGCAACGACTTCTTCAATTTGCAGCTCAGACGTTCCACAGTCAATGACAGCTTGGGATGCCTTAAGGAAGTCCCATCCAAGGATGACATTATGACTACATTCTGTTAAAATGACAAATTCAACTGGCTGGGTCCTGTTGTTGATGGTTATTCTCGCGACACAAGCTCCAGCTGGCTGGACGTACTTTCCATTTGCGACCTTTAGCACAGTTGCCCCCGTATCACGGAACATTGTCTTCTTTAGTGTGCGACGATAATTGTCCGACAATACGGAGAAAGAAGCTCCTGAATCAACCAGCGCCTGGACAGGTTGGCCGTCGATTATAACGTTGATGAGATTTCCCGACATCTTAGTGACTGTCATCCATGGAGGATTTTCATCTGCGGCGGCCTCACCTCCGTAGATGGTCGCCTTGCTTAGTTTTCCTGCGTGCGGCGGCTAGGGGAGCGGCTGGTAGCTCTGTCCGGCGACGATGAACGGCAGCGGCGCGTCGGGGATCGACCTCGTCTAGGGTACGGCGATGGGCTTCTTCCCGTAGGTCGACCGAACTCGTCAGCGGGTGGCTGCCTGGGGTAGAACTGTTCGGATGGCGGACGTCTTGCGGCAAAATAATCGTCAAATACTCGTCTTCTCTCTCTGCAGTAGCGTATGACATGTCCAGGGCGCCCACAGTGGAAACATACTGGCGCGTTGTCTTCTGTCCTCCAGACGTCCGTTCGTCTGCGGGACGTCATAGGTGCCGGAGGATTTGGTTGTGGCCGTGTCGGCCGGTTCCTAGGCTGCCGTTTGGCAGCTGCAGCATACGTCATATCAGGGCGAGGCCATTCTTCACGTCGAGTGCGATTGGCTCGGCAGACAGGAGCTATTGTCTGAAATACCTCTTTTTCCGCCGCGTCGGCTCCTTCATGACCCACTGGGCTTACATCCATGGCCATGATCTGATGCTCACTCGGTTCAAGAGTCCCAGCTGCCATGAACTGTTGTAATTCTTCTCTCACAATTTGTCGTATGAGAGACGCAAAGTCGTGCTGGTCTTCCACAACTGCCATAGGGACTACGTTGGGAAGTCTGTCATACTTCTTTCGCCCAACTCTCCTTTGTTGCATCTCCTCAATCCGCTGGCACCACTTGATGAACTCTTCCGTCGTAGCGACGTCTTTTATCAGAAGAGCTTGGTACATGTCTTCTGCAATACCTTTCATTAGGTGCGTGATTTTGTCGGCTTCAGTCACATTCGGGTTGACTACGTTGCATAGGGCCAAAACATCCTGTATGTAAGATTGCGTCGGCTCCCCATGTCGTTGGGCCCGGTTCTTCAGTTGTTCTTCCGCCGAGCGGATTTGTCGCTGGTGGTCCCCAAACGTTTTCTTAAGTTCCGTCTGGAACATTTCCCAGTTATTCAGTTTTTCTTCGTTGTTCTCGAACCACTGCTGGGCGGTTCCGTCCAGATAGAAATAAACATTTGCCAAGCACATGGTATGATCCCACGTGTTGTACTTGGCGACTCGGTCGAACCCTTTTAGCCATTTGTTAGGATCCTGTCCAGCGTCTCCAGAGAACACCGATGGGTGTCGAATGTGCAGCTGGCTTGCCGCCATGGGTTTCCTAATGACGCGGACTTTCGGAAGGACGTACTGAGTATATCCTTTGTAGTCCGGTTCCAGTCCGTGTAGGCGGCGACTTTTACGTTGCCTAATCGGAGCCACGACGATGCAGCTGTTGCACAGGGTACCCGGCGTCTCCACCAAACTATGTCGCGTTGGAACCGGGACAGGTGTGAATTCGAAGGTTACTTGTCAATGAACACAGCACTTAAACTGAGAACAGGTTTATTGAGAACTCAAACATACACGCAGCACTGACTGCCTCTTGGGCAGAATGCTCTTCTATTTATACACAGATAGAACGTACTAGAGATTACAAGAGTAGTTAACAAATGAAATGTGTAGAAGTTACAAGTGACCTTAGGAAACATGTAGAATCTTCTGGAAATAATAAACAGAATTAAATAATTTTTGTCAGTGGGCGGGATTGAACCGGCGACCTTCGGTACGGCAATTCGTGACGCTACCCGCTGCGCCATGCTGGCAGACGGTACACTGGCGTTCATGCGGCAATATAGGTTAGGAGAGTGACGCTTTATAGAGTATGCAGATACCATGACCAAACAGACTAAATAAACCCTTTTAGAAGCAGTAAAGGTATTTAAAAGTTAATAAAAGACCTAAGTAAACTTTCTATGACATTAAGAAAACATGATCTTGGTAGGAAATAGGTTAATTCACATAATTCAATTTCCAAACAATAAACTTTGCCATAGGTCAATTTCACCATTTCTAAACCAATTTAAATGCAGTAAAGACTGTCAGTGTTCAATAAAAGCCCTATATAAACTTTGTATCACAGTAAACAAACTTTAAGTCAACCGGGAATAAAATAATTAATAATAATTCAATTTTGAAACAATGAACTTTCACTATGTGAGCATTTCGTCATTTCTAAACCGATTTAAGAGCAATAAAGTGGCTCAACATTTAATAAAACAACTAAATTAACTTTCTATAATGATATAAAAACCTTCTACTAACCTGAAATGTGATAATCCATAATAATTCAGTTCACCAAACAATAGGTTTTTGATATTTCACTATTTCTGCACACTTTCGAATGAAATAAAGTAGTTTTGAAGGAATAATAATTTAATAAAAGAATAAATTCACTAAAATTCCGTAGTTTCTGGACGTGTAAATAACTTAAATCAATTTTTAAACACTTCGTTAGATGCACTCCACTTTTAACATTTTTTATCACAAAATCCTAGTAAGCTTTCGGAATAAAAAGTAGATTTATTGAAAGACCTAAAAATCTAATAACACATATATTAATTTCAGGCCATTCCATGCAATAGAACAGATTTTATAAAGATTTTAGAAATTATTTCATCACGAAACCATGTGCCAAGTTTAGGAATTTATTACAGCCAATCGAAGTTAGGTACAGCGATAAGACAACTTTTAAAATACGTCATTTAATTCAAAGAATATTCTGGTAATTTTACATTTTCGATAAAAGAAGTAGAAGTAAAGTTATTAAATTAAAACATATCATTTTTGTAAATCTTATCAAAGCTGTAATTTCACTATCCTGGCATCAATCTCAATAAAACTTACACCATTAAACTCAGGAATTTTTGGAGAACACGTTGACATAAATATTATTTAGATAAATTGCGATTTAGAAGAAATGACGAAATTATGCAAGCTCAAAAGAAGAGCTATTTCCCCAAGTAGGAAGTAGATCGCCTCATACGCGTAGGTTAAAATAGACCTTTAAAACCAAACGCTTAAAGTTATTCACTGCATATCCACTGATTCTCTATTTAAAAAGTCTAAACACTGTCAGCCGTTAATTACCGTATATCGGTTTGGTTACCGAGTTAGCTGCGTTTCGGCTGTGACGTCATAGAACCTATATAATCTGGTGAGGGCATGATACTCCATCTTTACCTCTTTTGCAAGCTGAGCAGTATGTGCGTATAGTCTGTGTAAGTGTCAGGTCGGTTGGGAGAAAGGCGGTTGAGGAGAAGCTACCGAGTCGGCCATCTTGGGACTTTAGTGTATGGCGCGCAAGGTTGACGAGTAACATGAACTTGTAAATTTTCATCTGGGGTTCGGTCAGTTCTAATATCTCTCCACAACTTGCAAACTTTTGGAAAAGTATGTTCGATGCGCCAGCTCAACTGTTAGAATGCATATTTAATTTGAACTTTTGATTTTCTTTTAAATAAATTTGAAATTTTGGAAAGTGAACTGTTATTATTTCATAGTTATCTTACAACCTTTTCTCTATTTGTGGTGTAACAAATATTGTGGCGACCTCAAGCATTTAAGTTGAGTTATCCGGCTACATGGTCAAGTCTAAATTATTTTCGTAAATTTTCCATAGAACTTTGAGTCAGCATCAAGAGTAAGTTGAGGCATCTAGGCTATACTACAACCCCATTATCAGCCTAGGGTCTTACAATTTGTGTTTGATAAAATTCTTATAAAAGAGATCTCAGTGACATGGTAGTTGTTATACATATTAATGAAACCAATAACTAAGAAAGTAGGGTGGGAGAGCCAAAGTGAGAGCTAATTACCAGAGACGGACTAGTCTGGTCTACTTTATCATGCCAGTGTATATAATTATCACAGATTTGCTCTTCCATATGAAGAAACACTTGTTCTAAAAATTGGTCTACTTGCAAAGTTAAAAAGTACCAATTTGCACATAATGCAGAAGAGGCATACAACAGAATCCAAAATGTGATTAAAAAAGGCAACAATTGAAATGATTACTAGATTTTTGGGATATGCGGCATTGATTATTTGCTAATCTAAGCTTTTGGTTACATTTCTTCAACCTTTGCCAGAGATACAATACTATTTATGTTGGCATAGCAGCGAGTGCCACTGTCTTAGTTGAAGTTGTGGTATTCAATAAAATTTCTGCTGTCTCTTTCACTTGTTGAGGCCACCACTGATCTCCTTTCCACAGCAGCCTCGAGTCTTTAAATTCTATTTGGAACCTGGTGTTTATAGCATGGCAAACTACTGCAGATTTGTCACTGTTGTTATGTTTATAGTGGTGGATATGTTCCTTAAGTCTCTACACTATAGTGTGATGTAAACCCCGCCACAGTTACAGAGGATTTTATAAAACACCAGTAACCTGGTGTGGGTGTAAACAGTCTTTTACTATGGTGGGGGTAAGGAACAGGAAGGAATTGGCCATGGTCTTTTGCGGAAACCATCCCATTTGCCTGGAGGGAATTGTGAAAACCATGGAAAACCCAAATCTGGATGGGCAGACAGGGATCTGAATCCATGACCTTTTGAATTTAAAGCCAGAGTGTTACCACTCACCCACCAAGCTCAGTGAGGAAATGGTATTGGATGACTGGTGATTTAAGATCTGATGACAAAGGCATATCTTACGGCAAGAAAATTAAAAACAAGAAAGCTTGGGCAAGGTGGGTACCAGATGTGTTAAATACTGACTGGAAACAAATTTACCAACAACGTTTGGACCATATTGGGAAAAAAATCCTGCAAATTTTGTGCACCAATTTGTTACTATGAATAAGATTTATATACAGCACTGCAGAAGTTAGAATATCAATAAATCAGCAGTAACAAAACATGCTGCACAAAGAGGCCATGTATCTTATTCAATAAAATGAGGTTGCTAATGAGAGAAGATATGTTGCAACCAAAAAGGACAATAGAAGCTCTAGAAATATTTAGATGGCTTCACATCTGTAACAACAATGACAGGATTCATTCAAACTGCACCTGGAAATTTGCAATTAGAAGACCAAAGGTAGCTTGCTTGGGTGCTTAACAAAGCGGCAGAGAGGGTTGCATCAGGGCATGAAAAAAAAACATCATGTGGCCAATAAGATTCTGAGGAAGGGCCCACAATGAGAGGTAAAATGTTAGTTAATAACTAGTTGATACAATGCCATTTGGAATGTCTATGCAATATATCAAGGTGCTAATGACCCTTACTTGTGATGGTTTAGAATGATATATATATATATATATATATTAAACATTTGGATAGGAGAAAAACCACTGCTTACCATAGAAGAGGATTCCTGCGGTGTCAAGACACGGAAAAATCACGTACACAAATACAGTAAAATTTTTGAGCCTATAGCCCTTCTTAAGCAGTAGAGTAAGATGGCTGCATGCTGGAGTCTGGCAGCCAACTGAGTTAACCAACAAGGCCGGTAGCTCATGGTGGGGGAGAAACAACATGGCGGGAAGTGAGGCTGGGGGTAGAAAGGCATAAACTAGAAAATTATAATAAATAGATAATCAACCTGTCAATGAGAACCCGTTGCGGAAGCACGGTGGATGAACCGAGGAAATGAGTTTTGACAATGGGTTATCTTGGTCAAACAAAACACAGCACAAAGAAATAGAAAGAGTCAAAGGAAAATACAGATGAAAGAACATAAAGATATTTAACATAGGGACAACACAAAGGAAACCATGTGGGTTATTAGGCACTGAAAGCGGGTGTATTAAACATATATATATATAATTAAGGAAGGATAGGGAAATATCACCCAACACTTACCACAGATGAAGGCGGCTGAGACGACGAACAAAAACAAACACAAGAGAAGCGCAATATTTCGGCCTACAGCAGCCTTAAACGTGCAGAAGGTGAAGCACCAGGCGCCGTCACGTGTACACATAGACGGCCGACTGTACACATGTGACGGCGCCTGGTGCTTCACCTTCTGCACGTTTAAGGCTGCTGTAGGCCGAAATATTGCGCTTCTCTTGTGTTTGTTTGTCGTCCCAGCCGCCTTCATCTGTGGTAAGTGTTGGGTCATATTTCCCTATCCTTTCTTAATGTTATTGCCTTAAAGCTTTTTCCTGCTCATTGATATATATATATATATATATATATATATTCTGTGTGTTTGAACGGTCTCACACATCCTGCACCACCCTCCCTCCATGATGTTCTCCTGTTGACGAAGGGCCAAGTTCCGAAATATTCATTGTTTTTCCTGTTCTTGTGTGTTTTTTGTGTGTGTTCACCCCACAAAACCATCATCTAAAGGTAATTGGTGGTTCATTTCGCTATCTTTTTTTTTTGTAAATCGATTCACTACTTAGCTCCTATTATTTCCTGTTTATTATATATAGATATATACATTGTCATGGG
>CM061921.1:302729322-302758160 GCA_031002005.1 Vandiemenella viatica | reverse complement strand
ATTGTTATTCAGTTTATCAGTAAGTACTATATTACGAAGTTTTAGACTGTAAAATCTTTAAAGTTTTGAACATTCTGTCCACAAATTTCTTTGATACGTCGAGGATTTTTTTCCACCATTATTCTCCAGCCATGGTCTTCGTGTTTCCAGGAAAAACTGTTATGCCTTATATCTCTTCCATATGTCTTCTTAATTCCTCTCTCGCCTGATAATTTTTGTTGCTTACGGCAGGGCCGGCGTTAGGGAGGGGTAAGCGGGGCAAAAGTACCCGGGGCCAGAGTCACCGAAGGGGGGCCTGCTGGCCTTGGTGCCTATATCAGCAGAAATCAAATGCAAGTTTTCAAATTTGCTCCTACATTTCGAACATTTCTGGATTTATATATAAATAACAAAGTTTGGATTAAAAACTTTTTCTCGGTTCGGAGGGGGGGGGGGCAGGGGGCTAAGAACGCTTAACCGGGGCCCGAGAATCATGGCGCCGGCCCTGGCTTACGGACCAAATCCAGTTGCCTTAACCAAAGATAGTATTTTCATAACCATATCTTCCTTTTAAGCTGGATCTCCCACCTAAGTGATGAAAAACGCCCTCTCTTTCCAACACACCATGAATATTCCGTTCCAACGTGCTTTTAGATACATTATATCTTCATTAGTTTTATTCCTTGAGTACAATGTAAAAGAATTATGTGAAATCTGAGATATTCTACAGAAATATCGGAAAACCATTTCAGATTCCGAGCAGAGAGTTGATATGCAAGGGATATTTACATTTAATGTATAATTGGGAAATTAAAGAATCATCAACTCGAACCCACGACCGTTATGCTCACAGCGTAGAACGCCACAACTCAGCCACTTTGTCTGTTGAAACAAGTGCCTTGCCTATTCTATAAGCGAAGTAAAATTATTTAAAGATACATAATTTCCTGAATTAGTAGTTACTGATGATCTATATAAAGAATCAAACTGTTATAACAGAAGTAATTCATTTAATAATAATGTGCTAGATCAAACTGGAAGAATATTTTTTCCATGTCCTCAATGTCTCTGTTGTTTTCATAACATCTAGCTATTGAGACATGACTCCTTGTATGTAGAAATGAATACAGGTCTGCTAGCAGCAGTATATCTGACAACATTGGAGGAAGCAAATTGGCAGTGTTTCACCAGGAAATAAGTCGTATCTTTCCTATTTCTTTCGGCGAAGAAGAATACCTTTAGATCACGTAGAACAAAAAATTGATCACGAACAGATTTTGCTTAAGATTTAATTGATTTTCACTACAATTATACAACTCATATAGTAAAGCTGCAAATCATAGCTGGTTTTTAAAAATACTGTTACTACGCTCTCCCAAGCATTTATAGGGACAAAATCAATTTTCTCTGTAATACAGGGCGTTCGCCGGAAAACGCAACCCTCCCAGTCTGTTGCCGTCGGCAACTTGCTCGGACAGCGGTGCCAGCAGTTTCCGCCACGCGGCACCGTGAATCACCGCACTGTTTAACACCTCCGCTGCCCCAACAGTGCAGTGCAGTGACCCTTACATTGTTAAGAACGGTTTCTTTGCATTGTAGCTAGTTTGTGACTTCAGTCTCTTATTAATCAGTGTTGTGAATAAACGTTTCTTTGCGGTTTGGCTGGTTTGGGGCTTCATACTCTTACTAATCTGTACCGTGTTTGAGTGTGAGTAAAATTATGGTACGTTACAGTTTGCAACAAAGAATATTTCTCTACGATACATATGTGAAGAAGAAGTCGTTTAAAAAGTGTCGCAGTAAATTTCGTCGCGAATATCCTGGCGCTTTACTGCCAGCTAAATCAACAATTCTGCGTCTGGTTAAAAAAGTAAGAGAAACGGGTTCATTTTTTAACAAAAAGAGACTGTCGGTCAACCGTATTCTCACAGAGGAGAAAATTGACGATATCGCTTTTCGACTAGAACAGTCACCCAAAAAATCATTAAGTCAGTTAGGGCAGCATGTGTCTCGAAATATGTTCAGAAGATGTGAAATGTGCATTACACAAGAGTGTCAACACTTCCAGCATCTTTTATAAGGTAAGCTAATGAATTACGTCACATTTAAATGCTTAGCACATACAAGTTTATGAAATAGTCCGCGGCCGACGGTCGAACAATGCCGGGAGCTGAACGCTCGCTCGCGGCGAGCAGTTTCTTCCTTGTAGCGCTAACAGTGGGTTGCGTTTCCCGGCGAACGCCCTGTATATATACTTTATTTTAAAGGTGGAAAAATTATCTGTTGTCCTACATCATTACCATTTCGAAACACGCATTTTCGTAGCCGATGTGACAGTTTGTGAATGACCGGGCGTCGTGGGATAAGGAGCGTGCATAAACCACGTAGCTCCATTTTGGTCTCCTGTGTACCCCCCCCCCCCCCCCCCCCCCCACATAGCCCTACGTGGCTTTTTCTCTACCCCCTCCCCCCCCCCCCCCACGTAGCACGTAGCATTTTTTCCCCTTTTGATTCCAGAAGACATCTCTTGTCAGGCGATTGTAAATTACATACGGAGATAATTAATTGAGGACAATAAATATGCTGCTGTGGGTTCTGTTTCTAATTTTAACCGTGAAAAATGTTATGAAAGGAAAGCTACGTCGGAATCCCCCGTCCCCTCACGTAGCCCAGCGTAGCCATGGAGGAAGGAATAATATGGATACGACGCAAGAGACCTTTACCACGCATGGGAGTGAAGCAGGCCGGCGGAGGAGTGGGGGGGGGGGCATGGCCGGAGTGGTGGGGGCTTGACCGCTTCCCAACAAACACGGGGAATATGTACAAACACCTCAAGGGGACTCTAGGATAAACGTGACGCCGCAATCTGGTGATGGATTATTATGTAACTCGATGAGACAAAAAAAAATGAAGAATAAAATTTTTTGATATCCTGCTTAGTTTTCGAGATATTCTGTCTCAAATGTGAAATGGTTTTGGTTGAAATTCAGAAGAAAAAATTATTCAAAGTCAAATTTTATGATGAATTTTTATTTAAAAAGACGAGACAAATAAAAAATAAAGAGTAAAATTTTTCGATATTTCACCTAGTTCTCGAGATATACTGTCTCAAAAGTGAGGTGTCTTGAGTTGAAATGCAGAAGAAAAATTTCGCAAAAGTCAAATTTAATGATGGATTCTTATGTAACACGACGAAAAAACTCGATAATAAGGAATAAATGTTTTCGATATCTTGCTTAGTTTGGGGGATATACAACATCCAAATTGAGGGGTTTAGGTTTGGATGCAGGCTGGACCAAAAATTAATTCTGTCAAAGCCACAATGATTACATGGTTGACATGCAGAATGGATATTTCAGTTTTATTACTACCACTTGTGGTTAGTCTGAAATGTGTCCTAGACCAGAAAAAAAGTAAGAGGACCCACTCTAGGGATGAGCAACCCAGACATTTTGTAGGCTGGTACCAGAAATAAAATGTTTATTCAGTCACCTTAATGAACATTCTCTTGATCAAGATGTGTTGTCTAATTTCACAGCCCTACTTATTAGGACAATTGTAAAAAAATTATCTCTCAGTTAGATTTAGATACGGGGGGGGGGGGGGGAGAATGTTGTACAAAAAAAAGAGACTAAATTAGAAACACATTCCCCAAATTGATTTTGTTCAAAGGCCAATAACTTCTTTATTTATGAAGCCCATTTTTATTTCTGCATGAACCTGTTTCGACATAAATAGATGAGAAAGATTTCAAAATCGGTAAAAATAGGTATAGACGTATTTACAAACAGAAACAAGTCTTATATGAAGCTTTAAAAATAACCTAAGTCAATGGCCTGAAATAGCTATTTAAAAAATTAATAAAACTCACAGCTTCTCACATAACAGTTAATTTCATCATCCATTGTCAGTATAATCAGCAACGTGACGAAAGAAATCGTAATAGTAAATTCACTGAATCGCGAAGTAAAACACGCCCCTTTAAATCTCATTTTAAACACTCGTTAAAAAATAATGCTAGTCTATTATGTGCAACAAAATAGCAAGTTTGCTGATTTTCTACACTACACCAAGAAAAATTTGAGAACAAAGTCATCCCATTGAGAGCTATGACTAAATATTTATAGACGTGCTGCAAAGTTTGCGGTGTCTACCGCTCACTTCAAACAACGATAATTACAATTCAACTTACTTATGAAATGATATTCCAGGTTCTTTCCTGTCTGGCCTATTTGTGCAACCGTACGCAACACAAGCTGGCATTTTTAAACACTTTACACAATACTAAATGAAATAATCACTGCATCTACCACAATGTGAACACCTTAATTGTTGGGAAGCGCCATATGGTCGCTGCCGGTGCTGCACCATGCGGGAGAGTTTAGTGCTTGCATCACCGATTTAACGTCACTTCTCCTCCATATAATTCCTTCCTCCATGAGCGTAGCCTTCTGCCTTCCAGCCAACCCCTCCCCCCCCCTGGACCGAGCCACGTAGTTTGTGTACGGTCCCTAAGCGGTGACGATCTGGCTTCTCGTTCGCGAGAACAGAGGTTCAAATCCTCGCCAGGTCATCCAGATTTGGGGTTTCCACGGTTTCCCCAAACCACTCCATGTGAATACTAGTGAATGCAGGTATTATTTATGTTAGTATAGTGAAGTAATTCCAAACAAAGAATAACGCAGAAAAATTTATGCTTTTTTTAAGAAATTAGGATTTAACCCCCGAAGGTGTCAAGTCGCAATACTGTAAAGAACATACGGTAATGTTTATGGAAACTACTAACAGCAATGTAGAAAACGGAAAAAAACTGTAATTTAAGAACTCTCAGCTTCTAACTCAGATTCTCAATGAAATTTCTTTACTTATACCAGTTATGTAAGAATTTATGATTGTTCTACGACAGCAATCTGGCTGTAAATTTTTGAATGACAATGGTCGTTTAATTATTTACAGTGCTAATATTTAGTTCCATGCGATTTCCTCTCATGTTTTTACATAATATTTTTGTTTTCCTCGACGGAATTATAGTCCACCTACAGAATTAGGAGAAATAATCCCACAATAAGTTATTTCTTCCTGAAATGTGGTGTTAGTTCATACTGTAAAATAATTTATTTTTGAACATGTGTGCAGTTGAGAAAGGGCAGACGACGTGATTTTTACGCAGTTAGAAACCAGAGTAACTAGCATTAAAATTTAGATCCGATTAATACTTTGTGTAATAAAAGATCATAGCCAAAGCAGTTACATGCGATTCTTCGCGTTATCCAGAAAATTGGCATTGAAATATTCCGTTCCGTTCAAATGCTTCTTACATTTACAAACAGTCAAGGCGATAGTGGCGCAATAACCAAGCTCTCTGCCTCTTACGCCCAATCGTCGTCAGATCGAATCTCGCTAGCGGCAACATTTAAAAAAAATATATTATTGTGAGATGATTGAGGACGATAAAAAGTTACCAACGTGCACAGTGAAGGTCATTCCTCCTAAGTGCACTCCTCTCTTTCAGGTCTTTATACGTATTTATTTACCAGCTTATTTTAATCGTGCAAGACCGTGAGATCAGTCCCAGAAAGACTGGCTACATGAATCCAATCGATCGTCCACCACCAGTTGTTTTCTCCGATACTATAAAATACGTGTGGTTTCTATCACACCTGACGGACCATACAATATGCCTTCAGTGCTTTGAACTCCATTCTTCTATAGCTGTGATGGTAACAAATTTGTTGATACATAGCTTAGATTGGTGAATATGAATAAAAAATTTCCTTCCTAAGAATACTACAGAAGGCAGTCTCTATGATAAAACTTCATTAATCGATTTAAGTGATTTGACCGAAATTGTAAGATTTATAGTCAAGAAGTTTATCGGTTCTGATTATAATTTTGCCTTTAACGTCACTTATGTAGGCCTATGCAACGAAGACAGTAGAACAAACTGTTTTGATAATATGAGGTCTGAATAGCATTTTGAATCAGAAACTACTATGCAAACTAGTTTTATCATATCGAAACTTTCGCTTGCTTTCTAACTTAAAAGTAATACTTGGAAGATGTACTTTTTTTCATGGAATAGTTGAAAATTTTTACCAGTTCTTCTGGCACTGACAGTTCGGATGTCGACTTTCAAGTATATTTGCATATGCCATGGTCAACAAAATCAATGTTTTGGTTCTCAGAGGATTAATGAAATAATTTCAGATTAACAGAGGACTAGTTCATGTTCAAATACCTTGGCCGGATTCCTTTCCAGTTCTTGGAAAATAATCTTTTCCGTGACATTTCAAAATGTGTTTTTTTTTTTATATATATATATATATATCTGCTTTACGACTCTCTAACAGCGAGGTATTTAGAGACGGGAAAGGATATGGGGCAATAATGGGAAGGAATTCGGCCATGGCCTTTTTGAAGGAAGCATCACGGCATTTGCCTTTAGTGATTTGGGAAACCATGGAAAACCCAAATCTGGATGTCCAGACAGGGATTCGAACCACCGTCCTCCTGAACTCTAGCCGATACACCACCGCGCTCGGTAAAAAATGTATAACACATTTAAAGAATCAATTGCTGAAAAATAGACCAAGAAAGTAATTGCCTTAGTTTATCGATACATCCATCCTCTCCATTCTTTTAGCTTCTCAGTTGATGTATGTTGTGACTTTTGTGATCCACAGTACAATCAACACAAGCAGAACGTAACAGTTCATGAAAATCACTTGTGCCTGTGGCTAGACTCGAATCGTCTACTCCAGGAACTAATAGAACGCTAGCCCCCATGTTCCAGGTTGGCAGTGGCACCTGCGACGCCTACCTTGCTAGCGGCTGACCTATCAACCAAGACGGCAACAACTCTTATACACGTGTTGACCAGTATTACGTTTCCTTGTTCCCAGTTTGCTGTGTAGTCTCATAAATAACAGTTACAAAATATGAAAACAATTGTTTATGAATTTATAATCTTCACTAGTATCAGCTTGTAAAATGTTCACACTTGTGTAACTTCTGGTTGTATTCTAGGTTACCAGATGACTGGTAAAAATTTTACCCCTTAAATCAGTGTGAGTTCTTTACAAACTACTGTCGGAAGAGCTCACCATGGTATTAACATCAATATGGGGTGAAAAGTTGGTCTACAATAATAATTTCAAGTAGCAAAAAGCGTATAACCGTGAAATGAACCAATTATTTCGTATGTTTCTGCTATCAAACGCAGTTTATCTATAGTTTTTTACTATTTTTATTTTTGAAAAAACAGCCAACCAACGTTTCACCTGTCATTTGAGTTTTAACAGCAGCACCCACAGAATATCGCGAAAAAGCCGTATTAGCATTTGTTCTTCGTCTGCTCACTAAACACCGCTAAAACCACAAAGCTGAAAAGGCTATGTGAAACTGTATCTTCATCTATTGAACCTTCATCATGTTTTCTTTTTGTTTTAAAAGGAGTATTCGATGCACTTAAACCAGGTTTCGATATTAATGGTAGGTGAATAAAAATTTTGATGCTAAAATACTGTCAACTCAAACTGTCGTCAGAGACAAGTTATAAGTTTTTCCATATGTTTATAAAATAGGTAGTAGTAAAAGACCAACATGTCTTAATAGCACACTGCAAAATTAACTGAATTCAAAAATCTGCAATTATCTGTCAATGCTCTCACTTAAAACTATCTTTACCCAGAATAGTTTATACACTGAAAATATTGATTTTGTCATTAATATCTAGTTATTTTAAGTGAAATATGATTGGTGTAATGTCTTATTTTCTTTTGTTCCTAGCGCTTGTTCAAAACCAACGTTTTATTTGAATACAGTAACCTTTTTATCTTCTATAGGGGCACTAATTTATCTTAAATGTTTTAAAAAACTAAAATGAGGTTCATTCAATGTCTGTACAACTCTTTTATTAACGAAATATAATCAATATTTTCGTTTGTAAAACGAGGCCTTAGTAGGTCACTGGAGGAAGATGGCACTTAACTCCCATAAATTCCGGGGAAGGGGGGGGGGGGGGTGGATGAGCTCTGATGCTACGTTCAATCATATCCCAGATGTGTTTGATTGGGTTCAGATCTGGTGAGTTGGGGGACCAGCGCATCAGTTGCAACTCACCACTGTGTTCCTCGAACCACTTCATCACACTCCTGGCCTTGTGACATGGTGCATTCTCCTGTTGTAAAATGCCTCTGCCGTTGAGAAATATGGCCGTCATGAAGGGGGGTACATGGTTTGTAACCAGTGTACAATACTTATTGGCCATCATGGTGCCTTGCACGATCTCCACTGGACCCATGGATGCCCACGTGAGTATTCCCTAGAACATAATTGAGCCGCCGCCAGCTTGTCCTTACAGTTAACACCACTACTGCTGGACGGAGACAAGTAAGGTGCGGAGGCCCTTCATTTGGAGTGTTTGGTGCACTGTGTGTTCACAGTTACTTGTACTCTGCCCAGCATTAAAGTCTGATGTTAGTTCTGCCATAGTACGCCGCCTGCCCTTTTTTACCAGTCTGCCCAGCCAACCACATCCGACATCTGTAATGGGGGTGGCTGCCCAACCCCTTGATATTTGGACGTGGTTTCACCACTTATTGAAGACACTCACAACAGCATTCTGCGAACACCCGACAAGTTGTGCAATTTCCTAAATGCTCATGCTGAGCATCTGGGCCATCACAATCTGTCCTCGGTCAAACTCAGATAGATCATACACCTTCCCATTCTAAATACGGATAGTATGGTCACTGATACTACATGCACCGTGTGTGTGTCTGACTAACAGTTATTCCTCATCAGGTGACGCTGCTCTTGCCTGGACAGGTTTATATCAGGTAGGTAGTCACAATGTTCTGACTGACCAGTGTGAATACAGGTTAATATGCAATAGGGTTGAAAAAGAGCTAAGAAAAGAGCAGTATAGTTTGAGATCAAGGAGATCAACAGTAGACTTGATATTTGTGAAAACAAACTGCAGGTTGATCATGAAAAGTATGTAAAGGATCTACTGTTAGCATTCTTTAATAATGAGAAAGAATATGATTTCATACATAAGAGAATGGTATAGATGGTCAAGGAAAACAGAGGAGTTCCAAATGAAACAATCAGTAATGTGGCAGAATTATGCCAGGGAAGTGTGCACAGAGTGAAAATGGGGGGGAGGGGGGAGTCATGGATGGCATGATGGAGAAGGTGACAGTGAGGATCACAGAGGAAACCAAGAATGTGATGGCTTTTGTAAATGACCTCTTGATCTGGGGGCGGTGCAGAGGAAGTTCAGTGGCAGTTAGATGTATGAGTGGATATTATGGGTGAATATGATATGAAATTGAATACAAAGAATGGTGAGTAATATGTTCACAACCAGAATAAAGTATAAGATACCTCATGAAATTGTTATGGCAGGAGAACAACCGAAGAAGATGAATAGTTTCAAATACCTGGGAAGTGTTGTGGAGGAAAATGGAAGTACTGATGGTGAGATAAGTTCAAGAGGGAGTCAGGCAGAAATATTTCTAAGAACTGTCAGAAGCCTGGTATTGAACAAGATTGTGCCACAGAGAAGTGAGGGAGTAATTTATAATACAAAATTTTTTCCTATTCTCATGTATGGAGCTGAAACTTGGATACTGAAAAAGTGGAATACGAGTAATATTCAAGTGTGTGAAATGAAATTTCTAAGAAGAAGAATGGGGGTTACAAGAATGGAAATGATGGCAAATGAAATCATTTGGGAGACAGTAAGAGAGGAATCCCAGCAGGAGAGGACAGGAAAGGCAAAACTAAATAGTATGGGCATTTTAAGAAAATGTAGGAGCAGAGAATACCAAGGAAAATATATGAAATGAAGATGAAAGGTAAATGGCTCAGAGGAAGACCAAGGGATAGATGGCCTAGAAGAGAGGATGAAGTGTGCAAGGAGGCAAGAGGACTGGAACAACATGATGACAGAGTGTTAGTGGAAAGAGAGAAGAAAATAGAGAGGCTTATGCACAAAGCATTCCCAGCCAATTACTGGAAACTGTTGATAATGATGATGTGAACAGGTGCATGTAAGCCACCCTTTCATTAGGTAACGTCAGTATAAAGAAAAGTGACATCTAAGTCCAGATGAAGTTGAAAGAGTGATAATTGTTTAGGCAATTGATGAAATTACCATTGGTCCAAATTACAAATATATCCTCTATGTACCAGAAGCACGTAAGGGGTTTTAATGAGATTTTGTTGAGGAATTGTTGTTCCAGACAGCCCAGGAATAGGTCTGCATAGGATGGGACCATGAAGATAACCATGGAAGTGCTGCATGTCTGATGGTAAAGTTTAGAGTTTAATGAGAAGATGTTTTCTGAGGGAATGAGGGGAGCCAAGGAAATTAGAAAGTATGTGTTGGGGATACTGTGTGGAGATCGCATTTCTGGGAAATGATCCGCTGCACTGAGGCCCTGACAGTGCGGATATTGGTAAACATGGAAGTGATGCCAATGGAGACAAGTGCATAGTAAGACTTGCATGATTTTATAAGTTTTGATAAATACATTTGTAATTTTCTTTTCTTTAAAGTGTGACTGAGGAATTCCAATGTTATCAAACATAGGTTATTGATCAATTTCTCATTGCATTATACCTGTATGTTCAGTCTTCTCAGTTGTGTTTTACTTCCAGAAAGGAGAAATCATTAATTCATTATGTGCCTATAAATTTTCCAGTGTGTGCGCCTATATCCTTAATGAATCTGTGCATTACACCATTTAGATAAAATACCTGCTCAAGTCTGTTGTTATGACTGAGTGATTTGATTTCACCAATCATGATTATGTAAACAGTTAAGGAATTTTGGATGTGAAATAATAATTATCAAATTATCAGAGAAATGTACATATTTACACATTTAGCAGAAATAGTTTTTGTATTGATTATATATTTCACAGTGATTTTCTACCACAGTTCACCCTAGTAGGAGTAATTTACTGTGAATTTGAAATACACATTCATGTATTTTATATGAAAGGCAGCGGCGGCCTTAGTCATTGCGAGGCCCCGGGCGGCAGATCTTTGCCAGGCCCTTGTCCTTTCTACAAAATATATTAATCGTAGGTTTTTCTGATGATCAACGGTAAATGCAAAAATCATAAAAATAAACTTTGAGTTTTAAAATATTATATTAGTAGAGTTATTAAAAGTTAACAAATATAAAGATGACAAATAATTAAGGATAAACTGAAGTACAGTAAGGCCTTGGAAGATATATGTACAGGGATTTAAAAATGATGTTTGCGCCTTTTCCTGAAACTAAAATATTTAATAAAAGCACAATGAAATAACGAATGAGCTATTTCATTTTCAATTCAAAGAATAGAAAGAGCTGAAAATTAATCTTGTGTCATCGAATTCCTCAAATATGTTGAATATTTTTTAACCCTGAAAAACTTCTTTCTGCGGACGCAACTGATTTACGAGTGGCGGCAATAATTCTCAAGACTACTTCGATAGTGAGGTACACTTCAGTAATTCAGTTAATATTTTTTCTGTTATTTATGTCATCACTGTGATACCGGAGTCGTTTTCTTCATACAGTTCTAGTCCATCAATATCAGCCATTTCTCCTGCTATTATATGAATGTGACAATCAATAAATCTAATTACGAAATTTTGATTAGTTAGTAATTAATATATACTTTACCATCAATTAAACAAGTTTACTTTATTGTTACACTAACAGCTGAAGATAAAATATTTTTTTTAACATAAACTTTAATCAACTTGGGTAGCTGCGCGAGGCCCCTCGAAGAGCGAGACCCTGGGTGATTGCCCTGTTCACCACCCCCTAAGGCCGCCTCTGATGAAAGGTCAAGTACTGTGCTTTAGGAGATTCAGATATGAGGCAGGGCGAGGGTAATTTATTTTTCTGTGCTCTTAGACATCAGATTTATTTTTTAACCATTATACTCAAGTTTTGCATTCAAGCAGACATAAATCATATCTGAAAACTATCACCAACTTGAATGCAATTAATATTGTTGTTTGAAGATTTAGTTTACATTTACTGTTTATGTACTTTACAGTGAGATTTTCAAGGTGAAGTATCATCATATTTTCATTTTATCATCACATTTAATTGTACTTATTGTGGGCAGTCTTTAGGTATGCATAAATGGTGGCAGGAGATTTCAGAAGATGTTCCTCGAATTTATTCTTCTTGTTAATTAATCAGCTATATAATTTTATTTATGTGTTTCATAATTACCATAAGTGTAGCAATATTGGAGCAGACAGGTGGTAAGGCGGTATTAATACAGAAAGGAAAGATAAAGTATTCCCATTACTTACCAAATCTTAAGGACATCTGCAACAGAAAGAAGCTACACAAACACAAAAACCACTTTAAAAAAAAACAACCTATTTCAGGCTATTCCCATACTCCTGAAAACAGAAACATATTGCTAAGCTTGCAAGAGTTCCAGGGTCTAGTTAGCTACATATGGATTCCTGTCTGAGCCCCTTGTTTAGTGTGCACCACTGGTACTTTAATAACTATGATTTACTTGAATCTAGAGACCTATTACCATTTTATTCAAGAGGCAATGGCATGGGGTTGCTTGTACAGTTAAGCTTACCCATTACAACTTACATCCTCACTTATTTAATTCAGATATACTAATCTTTGTCTTCAACTACTAATATCAAATTAGTCAGTCCTACTTGATTTAAAATCTACCCCCCCCCCACCCCCTCCTCCTCCATCAACTATCCTGTCTTTTCTTTATGTGAGATTATTCCATAAACTTCTTTTCTTGCCCATCGTTAGCAGAAAATATTCATTTTGTTCTTTATTTGTCCACTTCAGTTTAGACAATTTTTTATAGCACCACATTTCAAATGCTTTAATTTGCCTTCATTTTGGTGTTCTTTAGGTCCATGCTACACTATCATAAAATGCTGTGCTTTACACATAGTATAGCTTTATAAAGTTCTTTCTCATTCCTAGATCAAAACTTGAAATGAATAACTTCACATTTTTCAGTAATGCTTTTTTTACTAGTGCTATTCTGCTTCTAACATCATTCTTGCTTCTACCATTACTCACAATGTTACTTCCTAAGTAACAGAATTCACTTAGACATATTATTTTTATATTAAATTTGCTTTTATCTCTATCATTTCTGCTACATTTAATGATTTTTTACTTGCTTTGGTTTACATTTAGTACAAATTCTTCACTCAGTATTCAGTAATTTTGCAATATCCTCACTTTTTCTGCTAATGGCTCAATGTCATCAGCAAATTGCAGTATACTGATTGTTTCTACTTGAACAAATTTTTCATTTACTTCCTGCTTTCTCTACATAAAAGTTGAATATTAATGGAAGTAGACTACAACCTTGTCACACACACTTTTTAACTGAAACTTGTCTCTCATCATTCTCTGCTTTATTATAATTATCTGATACTTACATAAATTATAAATCATTCTTCTATCTCAATGTTTCAAACCTGACTTATTTAAATTTGTGAACATTTTGTCTCATCTAACATTTTCAAAGATTTTTTTCAAGTCCAAATTTACCATAAAATTATCCTTGTTTTTCTTGAACAACCCTTTCAGTATTAGTCTTAAAGCCAGAATTGTTTCTCTTTTTTCTTCGTTTTTCTTAAAACCCAATGTAATGTTAACCCCAATTTCTCTTCTATTATCCTTTCCATTCTTCTGTTTATTATCCTAGTAATTTTGAGCCTGTGATGTTAGAATTATTTTGAAGTAATTTTCACATTTGTCAGCTTGAACAAATTTGGGAATGAGAAGATCATAATTTTATTAAAATCAGTTGGAATATCTCCTATCATATAGCTTATTGATACCAGTTTGAACAAGCTTTGCATCCCTTTTTCTCATAAACATTTTAGAAGTCTGCAAGAATCTCATCAATTCCAACCACCTTAGTTAAGCTAAAATCTTTCAAAGCTCTGTTAAATTATCTTCTGAAAATAGGATTTCATAAATCAACAATTTTGACATTGTATTTTCTTTAACTACCTATTGCTCAGTTTATCCACATCATACAGTTTCCCTAAATATTTGTTCCATCAGTTAGTTCAAAGAGTTTTCCCATTTAATGATTATACAACTTTTCTTCATTTCTCCAAGTTTCTGTTTGATCCTATTATGGGCTGCATCTACTGACCTAGGACAATTTCCTTTTCTATTTCTTCACACTTTTCTTACAATCACATTTCTTTTGCATTTCCTGTTTATTTGGTTTCTGAAGTACCTGTACTGTTCTCTTCACAGGCATTTTTTACTACCTCCTTTGAACCATCAGCTCCCAAACTTTATCTGTGATCAAAGATTATTGGCCAGCTTCTTTCCTAATTCCTAATGTTTCGTTACCAGCTTTATTTTTCTCTCTCGCTTAAGTACATTCCATTATTCTTCTGTTGGGTTCATTTCAGAATTATTTCTTAGACCCATGTTTACAACCTCTGCATATTTTGTTATTTCAGTTTTTCACTCCTAGTCTGCTCATCATACATTGCTTCTTTATTTTTTTAATACATTTTTTTAATTTCAGCCTGCTCCTCATAATTATCAGACAGTAATCAGAGTTTAGATCAGTTCATGGATATGCCTTACAGTTCCGAACATGGTTTCTGAATATCTGTTTAACCATGATATATTCTAGTTGATACCTACCATGTTTCCAGGTGTATATCCTCTTCACATGATGGTCAAACTTCAGATTTAGGAATGAATTATGCAATAACTTGATACTAACAGTGATAAGTTAGAGATTATGATGGGAAATGGGTCTGGAACACTTTAATTTAAAATGATAGTATATGCAAATAATAACAGACAGAGTATATTACCTTTCCAACTGCTCATGTTATCAATACAAACAATTATTCTAGAAAACATATATAAAAAAACACTGTTTCTAGATCCCCATGTAATACTGTCTTACAGCAATTACAAAATCTTAGCCTCCAATGAAGTTACTGTGTACAATTTTTATACTAAACAAAAATAAAATACTATTTTTTACTGCTGTCAGTGTTGAGTTCTAACGCACTTAAACATTCGGAATCTGAGAGCTCTTCAACTATTGAATTAATTACAGAAAATAGTAAAAAAACAACTTATTTACAGTGGTTCAAGAGGAGAATAAATCAGTAACCAAATTATGTCAGAATGGCATGGTAACATGGAAGCAACACATATTGTCATCATAGATGCTAAAAGCAAAAAGATATTTATCATATTAAAATACCATATTTTTCTCCAGGGAAGGATGAAATAAAAATAAGTTAATTTCTTGATGGCAATCAAAATCAAAATTCAAAGAATTTCTGTGCATTCACAGTCATTCAGTGATCTCATTTACTTCTAATGAAGCTCTTCTATTACTCATTTGCCATCCCTTTCCTTCCCCATCACCTTTCTGTCTGTATCAGTAACCAGGAAATTGCCATAACTCATTTTCAATGTTTGGTTAAAAAATGAGGAGTAAATAAAAAATTGAAAAAGTTCTTGTTTATATACGTATGTGTGTGTGTGTGTGTAAATTTTTCATCAAACAATCTACCACTGTCATAGATTGTACCTTTCTGTGAGTAGTAACTCTGTCAGTATTAAGTCTGATATCAATAAAATATAAAATATCCAAGAGTTTGTTTGTAATACATAATAACTGCACTGATAATTTAGCGTTTTGAGGATTCAAGAAAGACAACTACTATGTAAATTATGAAATTTATGAAACATAAGCTGTTACCCATGACTTTGTACATGTGGACTTAGAATTTTATTGCTAGAACAGTATATAGAAAGATGTACGTTACGTAAAAGGTTTCCCAAAGAGTATGGAGCCATAATAAAATGATGGGGAAGGCCATTATCATACCATTCTACCAATGAACCTCTCTCATTATGAGAACCAATTTGCAACATGTTTAAAAATAGCGACAAACTAAGCGAGAGGGGGTTCACTGTGGGAGACTACCTACCACAGTTTATTCTGGAGATATCTTATGTCAATACAATTTTGTATTAACATTTTTGGTTTTGCTGTCCAATTGCTGAGATATGTAGCCTGTGGGCAGGGTCAGCATTGGGGGGGGGGGGGGAACTTTTAATTTTAATTTATAAGAAAGCACTCAAAATAACTCCAGAGAATTGAAGAAGTCTGTGGGATATGCGGTAACTTGTGCAGTATCTGCATCACTGTTCACTGATAGTTATTCTACTATTTAGCCTTGCAGTTGCGATGCCAATTTTTTATTTATTTGTCTAACAGTTACATTAGTTGCTTCTAAAATTGGTTGTGTCCGTGCATGAAATTTCTGAACAGGTCATGCGAAAAGTGACTATAAGAATGAGCGACCAATACAACATCGAAAAAGCAAATGTGTGTCTGTTGACTGGGAGATCCTGCAGGATTGTTTGACTGCCTGTATTACAGAGATTTTATTTACCACGTATTCCACCACTGCTGTGGCTGGACCTACAGTTTAATATAGAATCCAAACAACTAAACATCATGGCATTGCTCATGTGACTAAAAACCGCTCTCAAAAATTTCTGGCCCCACTGGGATTTAAAATCAGGACTGGACACAGCACTTCTGAAAGCAAGTGCCATAACCACTGAGCCACAAGACTACTCACCAACTTAATATTACAGAGCCTTACACATGTTATCTGTCTGTCTGTTACCGTTCAGTTCATTTTCAAAATTTCATAACGAGATATGTTATTTATCCTAAAATATCCTTCATAAAAGTACATAGCATTTCCTTGTCAAATTTGATCTAGATGGGTTTATCCATTTAGCTGTGAAAACGTAACAAATAGACAGTAGAATTATTTTTGCATTTATAATACAGTACAGATTAGTATTATTATTATACAAGATCATACACAAACTGACTGTGAGAGAAACAAAGCCTGAGTGACTGATGTAATATTTTTTTAAAAAGCAGCTGTGTATGGCACTATTGGTTGGAAAATCCCAAAGGATTGTTCAGCCACCTGCGTTACAGAACTTTTATTTGCCACCTATTTCACCTCTGTTGTGGCTGGATCTACAGTTTAAGGTGTAATCTGAACCACGGAACATCCTGACATACCACATATGATCAAATACAACACTAAAAAAAATCTGGCTCCAGTGGGATTTGAACCTGAGGCCATACCCAGCACTTTCAAAAAAATTAAGAGCCTTAACCACTGAGCCCCCAGACCACTCCACAGGATGGTATTACAGAGACTTACACATGCTATCTATTTGTCTGACACCGTTTGGCTAGTTTTCAAAATTATATAACAAAATATGTTATTTATCTAGAAAAAAGTATCTTATGTCGTTTCTAAAGGTACACAGTATTTCCTTGCCAAATTTCACTAAGCCACAAAAATGTAATAAACAGACAGATAGACTGTTACTTTTACATTTTCACCATTAGTATATATATCGTGGGCAGCTACTACCTTTCAGTAGCAGTCAAATAAAAGAAAAACTGATTAAAAATGCTACATTAAGCACAAACTAATTTATCCTGTTTTTACCAATATCTGTTAGTGAACTGGAAGATAATACCTTTTATGCCCCTGAAAAATTCCAGTCTGTGTTACTATCAGCAGTAGCAATGGAACGTAGATTAAAACATATGGTGACTGACATTAGAAAACTTTCACAAATTCATAGAACTGGCTAGTGAACAGGATTTAAGCCAGCCTCACAGTAAGGCACAGTACAGTCCAGTCTGGGAAGCCTGACCTTTGGGGTTAGGAAAAATTAACTTGTAAAAGAATACAATGTTATTACAACACTAATTTCTTTTGTTCCAACAAAAATTTTAATTTAATCAAAATTTTGGATTTGCTTGTAGTACATTAAAAGTATTAACAAAAATTCAGATAAGAATTTTGACACAAGTAGCAATTTAGCATTGTGTATATATATTTTCATCACATGTTGTAATATATTTATGAAAAGTAAGTAAGTCTTTATTGTGTACTAAAATTAAATCTCTTTGATTTAATATGACCATACCATTTTTTAGTTTATGGACTGATCACCATCTGCATCCTGAAACCCTTCAAACTAAAAATCCTGTTACATTTTCAGCCATGGATTCCAGGATTTTCTTCACACCTGCAAGAAGAACCACATCTGTAACTATAACAACAAATTATTAAATTTTTTGTATTGTTACCAAACATAGGAAGTTAAACATTTTTTTGGGAATAAATTGTCAGCAGAAGAACAATGAATAGATGGGTGGGCAGATTTAGTAAATACTGTGACTAAACTACCAGCAGGTCAATGACTGGGTAATTAGGATGAAGTTTAAATTAGGAATCACAGTCTAAAATGAGGGAACAGATTAATAAGTGAAAAGATTACACCCACCATGTAAAATACCAACTAAATAGACTTAAAATTATATATGCATACATATAATGGGAAGGCTACAGATGCTATTTTATTACATCAACAAACATTTTAAGACAAGATCTGAATTATATAATGAAAATTTGTTTCATATTATTGCCTTAGCTGAGAAAATTGAATGTGCTTCATACTTAAGGTACCTACAATGGTCCCATCTAATGGCATTTCCATGTTTTTCACCAAGTTTCTTCACTTTGTCAGTTGAATTGTCTCAAAAGGTTTTCCAGACTCAGCCTGTAAACAAACGTTAATTTAGTGAAATAATTAAGACAATGGTCATTTCAATAAACTGACATCTAAAACTACAAGTGGCTTTGTCACAACAAGAACAAAGTAACTTAATTATTACAGACAGTGGTTTTTTTATTTATTTATGGTGTTATTGTTCATCTTTAAAATGGCAATTATTGTAGATCTTCAAATATGTAAATATTTTGAAAACATTTCCTGAAAAACTTTTTGTTTTACTATAAATTAACACTTTACAGCAGTAAAATAGAAGACATTGTTAAATACTTGGCTCAAAAAGTAAGGTGAAATTGTCATTTAAAACTCCCGGGCATTAGGGAGGCAGGTAATTTTTTTTCCCTATGTTGATAGGACTGTCTGTAACATTTTCCAAGCATCTGTTTGTCAAAGGGTTTAATTATCTCTGAGTAACGCGTGCTTTTGTATACAACCAAAAGTGAATTTTTCGATTTTTACAATGGGTGATTTTGTTGAGCAAAGAACTTGCATTAAATTTTGTTTTTGGGACGAATATTCTTGTGCGGACACGTTGAAAATGTTGCTGAAGGCCTTTGGTGATCAAAAAATGACACAAAAAAATGTTTACAAGAGGTACAATGAGTTCAGAGCGGGCCGAGAACGTGTTAAAGACGAACCGCGCTCTGGACGACCATCAACGTCTACCGACGAGGGTCACGTCCAAAAAATCAGAGATTTTGTGCTTGAAAATTGTCGATTGACAATTAGAGAACTCGCTGATAGTGTTGGAATATCATTTGGCTCAGCCCAAACCATTTTGAAGAATGTTTTGTGTCTCAAACGTGTCAAGTCTTGATTGGTGCCAAAATCGCTCAATTTTTTGGAAAAAAAGCATCGCGTTAATGTGTGTGAAACTTTGCTGTCTGACTATCAGGACCACTTGAAATGCATCATTACTGGAGACAAGACTTGGATTTACACATACGACCCTGAAACCACCGACCAATCCAGCAAATATCGTGCAAAAGGTGAAGCAAGACCGAAAAGACCACAGCAAAGTCGATCGAAAATCAAGGTCATGTTGAAAGTTTTCTTTGATTATTGTGGTGTGGTGCACTATGAATTTCTTCTGCTAGGCCAAACTGTCAACAAAGAATATTATTTGAGCGTTATGTGTCGTTTGCGTGAAGCTATTCGTCTGAAACGGCCGGAATTATGGGCGAACAACTCTTGGTTCCTTCATCACGATAATGCACCATGTCATACTGCATTGATTCTTCGTGACGTTTTTGCCAAAAACTCGACTCATATCGTTCCGCAACCACCGTATTTGCCTGATTTGGCTTCGTGCGACTTCTGGCTATTCAGCAAACACAAAAGGTCAATGCGGGGACGCCGTTTTGACACGATTGAAGAGATAAAAACCGAATCAAAGAAGGTCTTGAAGGCTATCCAGGAAAAAGACTATTCCGACTGTTTCGAGTACTGGAAAAAGTGTTAGTAAAAGTGTGTTTTATCGGATGGGGATTACTTTGAAGGGGATGAAATTGATTTGGAAGAATAAATAAAGAATTTACATTTTATAAACAATTTCACCTTACTTTTTGATCGGCATGTTAAATTATGTAATAATATTTTTCATTATTGCAATTGAAATATATGCAGATTAAAAAATTTAGAAGATAATTAAAAAATAAATTCTGTAACAAACCATGTCTCATAGTTCATATTTTGAAATAGATTAATAGAGTTTAAATTTCAGTTCTGAGAATCCTTATATATGGTGTCAGTATATCATTGCAGCAATTGAATGTCCAGTCAAATATAATTTAAATGCAGATAGTATTACTCCTTGGGAGACCCCGAAGTGTTGATCAGCTGCCGAGTGACAGTACCTATTCGCAGTGCATTCCGCCTGTCTCATGACTGTACTGACATTTTTATGTGTAACTTGGCATATATTATATGAACAAAGCAATGCACATAAAAATCCCTGTAAAAATCAGAAGACAGACCCTCACTTTCCATAGTTGACAGCATGACATTATAGACAAGGAATCACAAAATCATTTGCTATCAACCCATTATTATCAGTAGAAGAACAAAATTGTGGAGGAGGGCCTGGTTTAGATCCCCTTGCCAATAAACAGTGAGGAGGAGGTCATCAGTTAGGTAGGTTGGATGTAGTGGAAATGACTACAAAAAATTAAGGACAGATTAAAGATGAAAATAATATATCAAAATTACACTAAAACAAAAAAGAATATGCAAAAAATAATAGCAAAATAAATAAAGACTGTATAATATGTTAGAACAGAAGTTGAGGCTATTAGTGCACAGTGATTTTTATTGAGTGGAACAAAAATAAGAAAGAAAAGTGGGTTTTGGTAGGAAGAATATGTTGATTATCTAAGACTGAGACCCAAGCATTATCTGCCTTACTTCAGAGACACACTAGTTAACTGAGAGGTCTAATAGCATAAATTATTTTGTTTGATAACATCGGCTGCAACAGAATAGTCAAGTTTCTGAATATATACCATTTGTCTACTACCATATATCATCAATGACAGTGAAAATTGGTAAAAAATGTTACCGATATCATGACCTATAATGTTACTGGTAAAAGTAGTTCAGGTGAGATGTTTATACAAAGTCTTACATCAATTTCTACTGGCCAAGCCTGTTGAAGAACCAAGTATAGCTCAGGTTGAGGTGTTTGCTCAGTTGTATTCTTGGAAGAGCATGGAAGATTTTAGGAGGGAGACATTTCATTTCAGGGTACGTTTTTAATACAGTATTGCCCTGTTTTAGTATATATCTGGTCGAGTCCAATACTGAGTTTGCAAAAACTTGGCAGCAGTAGACTGATTTGGAATGATTGTTGGATGGTATTAATTGTCATGTGGCACAGGAAAATTTATTGTAAACCAGACGAGGAGGCTAATTTGTATGAGGCTTGAGAGATACTAGTGGAATTCTGAGTGATGGAGTAATGGTCCGAAGAAATATTTATTACAAAGATGCTCAGAATGTCTGATATGAAATGCATGTCAGCAGTCAATGTGGGAGTGTGACTGGAATCTGGAAGGTTTGATGTAAATAGAGGTTTTGTGGTAGCTATTAGCAAGAGATGATCCAGGAACCCCGATTCAAAGTGGCCAAGGAATTGGTTGGCCTTAGATATAAGCAAATGTTAACCACAGCAGTGCTGTAAATTTCATTACAAATTTTTACATCAAGCGAGAAGCAGTTAATTTTTTAAATGAAATTGGCAAGAAAGAAGTGTTGTGAAAGATTCTAGGAATGTAGTGGCCCAAGAAGTATTCCATTGTACTCATCAATTTAAAAAAAAAGCTAGTGATGATTTTGATTCACTGGTAAGATTATCATAAAAAGTAAAGATATATTATCTTTCTGTTAACAACATCCAACTTTGACAAATGCATCTCAGATACTAATGGTAGGTAACAAATATTGGAGAGATTAGTGTAGTCAAATAAATACAAACTTAACTTAACTGGGCAGGACACATAGGACAGGTGGTAGGAAAAGGTATCAAAGTTCTGCACTTGTTGGAGAGAGTGATGAGGGGATGTACGAGAGAAGTCAAGGAATTGGGTTACAAAACATCGGTCAGACCATTGCTCGAATATGGTAGTGTAGTATGGGACCCTCATTTTACGTATCAAATACAGGAGTTGTAGAGGGTGCAAAAAAGGGCTGCTAGATTTGTTTCTGGAAATTATCGCAAAATGCAATCAGTGACGGATATGATAAAGGAGCTGGGATGGGATTCATTGCAAGACAGGAGGAGGATGAGGAGGGTCATGGGAGTGTACAGGGCATATACTGGCGATGAGGCATGGAAAGATATTGCAATAGGTATGAAAAGTAGTGCATGGAAGGGAAAAGGTGACCATGACCACAAGCTGGCACTCGATTTCAGGCACAAGGGTGTGGGAAGATTCTCTTTTTTAGGTAAGGGTGTCAGGGATTGGAATGAGTTACCAAGAGAAATGATGAATAATTTACCGAAAACTTTGAAAGAATTTAAAGATAAAATTTGTAGAGGGCAAATGTAGGTAGGTGCCGGATAGGGGGAAGATGGGTGTGTAGGGAAATTGCCACTAGAGCCTGTGCTCCATTGCAATTAAATTAAATAAAAAAAAAAAAATTTCAAAAGTCTTTAAACTGTAGGAGTACACTGACTCTTGAGAGGTAATTCAACATGTGTGCTACATGGACATATTTCTTTAAACAGTTCTTCTTGTAAACTGGCTGTATTTGTCTAATCATATACACTGTTGCAAAAAAATATAAACCCAACAATTATAGTATCTAACCATGCCACCACTAATTCATGTAAACCAATTTATTTGTTTGACATCAAGCATGATAGTGATATTTGTGATACTGCACCACTTGTCCAGCCACCACTACCTATTCCAATCCTCTCACAGGGAAATCTTTTCCTATCATTGAATATGCCACTTGCACTACTAGTCATCTCATTTATCAACATACCTGCCTTCACTGCAAAGCTTCTTCCATAAGCCTTACCATCTAACAACTGTCCACCAGGATGAACACCCACAGGAAAACAGTTTATACTATCAACCTATACCATCCTGTGGCAGTCCATGCTTGCTCACATGACTCTAATAATACCAACACCTATTTTACAATGCAAGCTGTCAGAATTTTTCCTGACACCACTATGCCTTTGGAACTCCTTGGATGGGAACTGACCTATCAAAATAACCTAGACATCAGGCATCCCGCTGACCACAACATCTGTTAAAACTCCATCTGTAAACTTCTCACTTATATTATACAAATACAGTTAATTTTTCTCTATTTTCTATTTTTAATTTCAAACAATTCCAAAATTTATTTTTTAGAAAATTTGTTCATTTTATTTTACTCTGACTGGTCATTACAGAGATTATACTTTACCACAATTATCATTGGTCTGCTTTCCCTTCCCTCATGCAATCCCCACTCTTCCAAATTTAGTTAGTCATGTGGTAGGTTTGAGTGTGAGCACATATTTCTCCATGCTATATGTCTCATTTCTTATATGACTCATTTGTTTTTACCAAAGCTTTGTAAAATGTGCCCATCCCATTTGCCCGGTTGGTTGTGATAATGCAGTGGTGTCCATCACTGTCACTGGATTATCTAGTTTGAGTCCTGGTGATGGAAAAAATTTTCAGCAGGGCTTGGCAGGCAGGGTAGGAGAGGTTGTAGAGTACAGTTCCTAATCAGCAGATTGAGCACCAAAGTCCTGAGTTCCAAAATGTATCTGCAGTGTGTGTGGCATGAGGGCATATGCCAATTTTGATGATGATTCATCCGTCAAATGGGGACATTAGGTTTGTGGCCCATTTGGTATCTTTCATAAGAGTACGCCTTAAAGGGCCAGCACCAGGTTTCATGCTCTTCCTTCATCATCTCTCCTTTTATACAACACAATAAAACATTCCATTCTGAATACACATACTATCAGTCGTCCACACTCACAACAACACATACAAAGACACAATGAGGAAAGCAATAGGAAACCACCTCAGTTCATCTTCCCAAGAGAGTTCCCTTAGAGGGGTACATCCTCCATGGTAACTGCATATGCCTGGAATTGGGCATGTATCATAAGCAGAAAAAGATTATAAAGTATATTCAAGTTTTTGTGTTTGTCCTGGCCCTCCTGCTGCATCTGTAGTAAGTGACCAATAATTTTCCCTCACCATCCTAGTTTTCACTGCCTAAGTATTTTAAAAAGTTGTATTAATTACATGAATTTACTACATGAAAACAGATATTTGCAGTCAAAAATGATAGGTAATGTGAAGAAGTCCATTTAGATCAAAATTATATGAGACATAAAGCTGCTTAGCTGTAATATTAATTAGAATATAGAAAATAAGGTTGCATAGTCAAGAGTAGGAAGAGTTATTTAAGAAATGTACATAATGGTATTACAGTAAAAAATAAAGAATGTCAGTCTAAAATAGCTTTGTTCCATCAGAACATTAGGGGTATCTCAAGCAAACTTGATGAGTTCATAATATCTATAGAAGAAACCCAAAAATCATTGAATCTTAACATAAATATCGTATGTCTGACAGAACATCATCTGAAGAATTCTGAAATAGGTCTCCTCCCTTTAATTGGATATAGATTAGCTTCTTGTTATTGCAGGTCAGAGATGAGAATGGGTGGTGCAGCAATATATGTAAGCGAAAATACCGAGACAAAATCGTTAGATGTAAGTAAATACTGTATAGAAAAAGATTTTGAATGTTGTGCAATACAGTTAGAATTAGAAAACAAATATCTTATAGTGCTGACAGTTTATAGGGCTCCCACAGGAGACTTCAGTAAATTTTGTAATAAACTTGAGGCGGTTCTAATAAACTTATCACGTACTAAAAGGGAAATTATCCTCTGTGGAGACTTCAACATAAATTTTGCTGTAGAATGTAACCAGACAGATTATCTTCTAGGAATGCTTAGATCATTCAATCTCTATCAAACTGTAAATTTCCCAACTAGAACACAAAAAGATAGTAGTACCATTATTGATAACATTTTTGTAGAGCACAATAAATTAGAAATATATGAAACAGTTCCAATGGAAAATGGTTTGTCAGACCATAATGCTCAAATAAATATTTTGGATGTTGTGGGAAATGAATGTAACAAAAAGAAAGGATTTGTCAGAGTTAGGCCATTAAAGAACAATTCAATAAAAATATTAAATGATGAACTTCTCAATGAGGACTGGAGCACTGTTTATAAATTAAAAGGGGTAAACAATAAATTCAATTACTTTCACCAAAGGTTTTCAGAAATTTACAAAAGGTGTCTCCCTACAAAACTAGTTCCAATTGGTCAAAAACGAGTAAACAAAAATTGGGTTACAGTTGGTATTAAAACATCTTGCAGACATAAAAGGGAATTGTATGTAAAAGTTAGGAATACTGATAATATGCTTCTCAGACAACATTACAAAACTTACTGTAGAATTTTAACCAAAGTAATAAAAGAAGCTAAACGTTTGGCCATAAACGATGAGATTAGTAGTTCAGATAATAAGATAAAAAGTGTTTGGAACATTATTAAAAGAGAAACAACTGTATCATCCCTTGAACATAAACCTATATCTATAAGCATTAATGATAAGCTTGTAACTGACCCCTCTTATGTAGGAAATGCTTTCAATAACTACTTCTTAACAGTTGCTGAAAAAATAAAAGGAAAATATATTGGGAATATGGATGCTATAGCAATACTTAAATCCTTGTCACCAAAAACAGCACCTATGTCTATATTTCCCACCAGTCAAAATGAAATTGAAAAAATTATTAAATCCCTCAAAAATAAAAAGTCATTTGGTTATGATGAGGTTTCAACCCATGTAGTGAAACAATGTAACACCAGCATTAGTAGAGTTATTAGTCATATTTGTAATAGTTCTTTTGAAGAAGGTATCTTCCCTGACTCACTCAAGAAGTCAATAATCAAACCGCTTTATAAAAAGGGCGATACCTCAAAAATTGAGAATTACAGACCCATTTCACTTCTACCAGCATTTTCAAAAATCTTTGAAAAAGCAATGTACAGAAGGGTGTATGCACATTTACAAAAAAATGACCTACTCAGTAAAGTACAGTTTGGTTTTAGACAAGGCGTTTCAACAGATTCAGCAATTTTTGCTTTTGTAAACAACATACTGGAATCAATGCATAAAAAATTAAATTCCCTAGGTATATTCTGTGATCTTGCTGTGTTGATCATGAAATTCTACTAGGTAAATTAGACCACTATGGAGTTAGTGGTAAGCCAGGACATTGGTTTAAATCATACCTGGAAAATAGAAAGCAATGTGTATCACTGAAAGATGTTAATACAGGAGATGTTATAAACTCAGAATGGGGTATAGTTAAATGTGGTGTGCCTCAGGGTTCAATTCTTGGTCCTCTGCTGTTCTTAATCTATATAAATGATCTCCCACATATACTAGGTGATAATGAACACATGGTGCTCTTTGCAGATGATACTAGCATATCCTTGAAAGACCCATCAGCACAAAACCTCGAAAACACAGCAAATGAAGTTATAAAGAAAATTAACAGGTGGTTTAATGCCAACAAACTAATACTTAATGTAGAAAAGACACAGTTACTTCAGTTTGTTACAAAAAATAAAACAAAGGACAGCTATAATGTATTATCAGAAGGAAAAGCAATCGATGAAAGCAGTTTCACAAAATTCCTGGGTGTATATATAGATAACAAATTGAACTGGAAACAGCATATTCAACAACTTCTTAAAAAACTGAATTCTGCAACATTTTCACTGAGGGTAATATCTAGAATAGCTAATATAGAAACCAGAAAGTTAGTATATTTTGCATATTTTCATTCCCTGCTCACTTATGGCATCTCATTCTGGGGAAACTCGTCACAAGCACAGAGGGTATTTAAATTGCAAAAGCGTGCTATAAGAACTATTTGTGGAGCAAATCCACAGACACCGTGCAGAAATCTATTTAAAAACCTGGGTGTTCTAACAATGCCAGCACAGTATGTATACTCTGTATTATCATTTGTAGTAGAAAATCCTGAACACTTCAATCTTAATGCTGACATACATAGCCATAATACTAGGAATAAATATAATATTCACAAGGATTACAAATCACTGTCAATTGTTCAGAAAGGGCTAACATTTACTGGAGCTTCCTTATTCAATGTATTACCAACAGAAATTAAATGTTATCTACAAAAACCCAACTACTTTAAGTCCAAACTGAAAGAGTTTCTACTTCAGAACCAATTTTACTCTGTAAAAGAATTTTCTTCTTGGAATTTGGTAACTAAGAATGACTGATAAAATAGTATATATGGTGTATGGAAGGGGAAGGTGACAAAATTATCCAATACTAAATTTTTTCTTTCTGTTGAAACTTGACAAATGAACTAATTACACTGTTTACAAAATTTCACTTATATATAGTAACTAACATGGGATAGCATGCACTCAAAAACTGCTGTGAAAAATTATCATATTAACAGGTTTTTAAGTAATTGACTGCTTATGAGTTGTTGGTAATATAATTGATATTGCTAATAGGTGTGTGTACTGTTCCACATAAATAGCAACTAACATAATATAATATGTAGTCACAAATTACAGTGAAACCTTACATGGTAACTGGTTGGTAAGAAAATAACTGGTTATTAGATGCTGGTAACAAGTGTATACACTGTTCCACATAATAAGTATTAATTAACTCGGAATTGTATTTGTAGATTACAGGAGATATTGGTTATACTAATGGGTTGTTGCTAACTTGTTGTCAATATATAATAATATTATCAATTATATAGTAATATTGACATTACTAATAAGTGTATGTACCGTTCCACATCCCCGAGATTATTCTCACATGGGATCAAAGTGAACATATCTATCTATCTATCTATCTATTAAATCAAATACTTATCAGCATATGCAATTTTTAGAACAAAACCCTTTATCGGATCACAAAAAATGATTTCAAACTTATGTCTGCATCACAGATAAATATACTTATTATAAAATACAAGAAAAGGGAAAATGACTCATCAAAGATGAAGGCTGCGAGCAGTGAAAAACATATATGATGAACACAAGAATATGCAATATTTCAGTTTTACGCCTTATTTATGCTTTAGGAAACGATCCATGTGGTTCAGGAGGTGTGTACACACCAAGTTTAATACTTGACTGAGTGCATTATCGATATTTTGGGAGAGACTGAGATATTATATATAAATATGTATATCGCAGAAGGTGACAGAATTAGTAATATCCCAAAAGGGTACAGAATATTAAAACAAAAACAAACAAAATTTTGGACAAATAAATTTTGAAAGAAAAAAAATTGTAATTAGTTAAATGATAATGAAGAAAATAATAATAATAATGAGTGATGCGCCAAAAAAGTGGATTATTATTGGTGGTTTAGTATGGGTGGGTGTCTGGTATCTAGGATATTTTGGTACCAGAACATGCTAACTACCACATTGAATATCAGAACATTCTAACTACCATATTTCTAATAACCTCAATGACTGTTTCACCATGTGAACAATCAGAGATTTTCCCACAAACACCGCCGCTTCAAAATTTTGGAGAGGGGAAC